>ML119984.1:0-20625 GCA_003788565.2 Ascobolus immersus RN42 | reverse complement strand
GAGTTGAAGATACGCCGCTGCTTGTAGGTTGAGCGAGGCTCAAGGTAGTAATGTTATATTGTCCGGACTGCTAGTTGAACCTAGGACCTTTGAGTATAGGTTAAGTACGGTTGTGTACAAGGGTCAAGACGGGCTGGGTACAGGCCGGATTGGTTTTAGACTGTGACTGTCTTTAGGTTTAAGCCTATAGGCCCGAAGGGGTTAGGCTAGTGCAGGGACAGTATATTATGAATGGAGTTCTACCTTAGAAGAATACAATTACATTCATACACACATTTGCTGAAAAGCGATACAGAAGTTGAGCTTTGAGGTTCGAAGCGGCGGTGGTAATGGTGTAAACAATGGTATGCCATAGAAAATCACCGATTTAAAGCCTTTGCAACATGATCTGTCATGATCGGTGTCTAGCCTGCAACTCCAGTCACTGGAGTAAAGGATCGGTGGAGGGGCTGTACAGTGGATGCTATATAACTAAAAATCAGGTTCAAGGCCATATTAGGGATAAAGATAGCAATATCATCTGTGTTGAGTATAATTTAGTTTAGAGTAAGTATTTATTTAGTAAAAAATTAAAGAATAGCGCTTGTGGTAATTTAGAGATACCCTCTTTCAATTATTTAGTAAGTATAGCTTTAATGAATAATTGTGCCATAAAGCCTTAATTACTAACTCATTCCTCTCCACTGTGTTAATATTAAAAAATCTATTACCCAAAACTAGATTATTATGAAATTATAAATTGATACCATATAGGGGCTATATAAAAATATTAACACTAATGACTACTATAGCGTGCAATGCAATTCGAATATCAGCTATCAATAAAGCGTGTTTGATGGCCTGGAAATATACATTGTTAGCTGTCAGTTTGCTTTTTCCTGTGCCTTTTTGGTGTATAAATGCCAAGAAACAGTAACTGTTTGATATGAAAAAGGCTGTCGGCTTAAGGGGGGGGTTTGAATATTATTGCACGATACAATACTAAAACAAGAAGTTCTCCTTAAAAGACATTGAAGACTTGATTAAATCAAAGATATATAATAGCCTTGTCTTTAAGCTTTGCTAAATGCTATTACTTTAAGCTATTACTAATCGCTTTGATTTATGCTAAAACAGCTTATTGCAGAAATATGATATGTTTACTAAGTACATACAGAAATCTTAAAGGAAACACTTGACTGGAAAATACCTTACTATAAATACATATAGGATATGGAGAAAGTTTTACCGTTATCCAAATTCAACTATACTAAAGAATGTTTCAATTGTCTGCTCTTTAAAAAACAGTATATTAATCTAAATCAATCATCTTAAATCAGTCTGGCTAATTGGCCGTCTCGGCCGTCTTTACAAAGGCCTTGGGACGGACGGCATGGGCCGTCCTCAATCAGTATGAGCTCTGAACGGACCGGCCTTTGAGGTGTTTCAGCCGGGACGGCAAGGTTCAGGACGGGCCGGACAGATTTGAAGTCAAGTGATATGTTCTACTATATTAAAATCTCAGTCAATAAGACCCAAAGCAAATCCGTAAGAAGCTGCTATAGACCCTCTACCACAAGCTTTAGAATCGAATCGATGTCCTGCTCTGTAAAATCCTTGTCTGCCTCTCCCAACTCTGCACTATAACCCTGTTCAATTTTGACCAGTTCATCGTCAATAACATCCAAAGAAATGTCGGTGCCTTCCACACGGTCCCCAAGCTTGGGTGCGGAGCATAGAAACCAGCCTTTTCCCATGACTTTAAACATTCCGAAACCTCAACAACATCTGCTTCAAGACGACTTCGCCGTTCCCCAAGTAGGATACCAGAGGAGCTGAAAACACGCTCTGGCTCATCTGACATTATAGGTACACTCAGTACGTCCAATGCCATAATTGCCAATCATTTGATACTCTCGCTTTCTGACTGATCTGTAAGCCGGTTCATCCAGTACTGATGAACGCTCCATTGCTTGTCATGAATCACAAAGACAGGCTCTTGTTGAAATTGATCCAGCCCATCAAAATCGCTATCTTCAGACATCAAACGAATGTGTTTGTTACGCTGATAACGTCAATCTCCTTCTCGTAAATCGCCGTCCTCCTCTAAGTCACTGGATTGAGATTGCTACTCATGCCCAAGGCTCATTGAAGAAGCCCGATTCGGCCTGAAGCGTTCAGGTAACTCTCGATTCTTGTAGTCGTTGTCCCACATTTCTCTTGTCTTCTCTCTCACTGTCGCTATCCAAGACGGTCTTTTTTTCCAAGCAATATCGAAGTACTGGAACTTCATCTCGGATGCAATGCAATTGCAGCATAATAAACAGGAGTCTCATCAAGACGAGCATAGTATTCTCGGAGTTTATCCCAACCACAGGTAATCATAACAACAATATGGTCGTTGTCAGAGTACTTCTGTTGCATCTAAACATTATTAGAACACCTTGACAAAGGAAGAATGCAGTTATCTTCTCATAATGCGATAACAAAGCGTTATATGCTGGTATAACCTCGGAAATTAAGGCTCTGTTACCTTGAAGAGATGTGGTAAACTTCTTCCTCGGCCTTAAAATTGCCCGGATTGCCTCAAGCACCTTCCAATTCTCATCCGAAAGGTCATCTTGAGCCAAATCATCCTCCGTATTTCGGGAAGATGGAGCACTACAAAGTGCCCTGCTACCTTCACGGCCCTGCCGACCTGAACCTCTTGCCTGACCTCCACGAGCACTTTGCCCTCTCCCACGCAAATTGGTACGCGCTCCAGTACCCACATCAGTTCCAGCATGTTGCCGTCGTACTAAAGTGATCTCACTTTCGACATATGCCTGAATTGTTGGCCGAACCTCAAACGCAAGATTAATAGCCTCATAGTCGCTTGACCAACGGGTTGGACATCCATCTTTAGGGGTAATAACAGCATGAGAGGGTTGAGCTGAGCGAAGGAGCTACTGAAAGCATGCTAAACGCTGTGATGAGCGGCGAATATAGGTGAGGATGTTGTGCAATTTTCCGAACGAGCCCTTCTTCCTCCACTTTTTCAAGGCCGCAATCTCTTCCACCAAGTTGAAGGGCTCTGAATTGAAACTCTCTCCTACTTCACATGCGAATGCATCCGGGTTTTGGCCTCGCAAGAAAGACTGAACAGAAAGGTTGATGATATGTCCAAAGCATCGAAGACGCCAGCCGATTGCAGTAAGATTAAACCCTAAACAAAGATTTAGCATTTGGGTATAAAGAATTAAAGGCGAAAATACCTGCGCCTTCAAGAGAGATAGTAATCTCTTTCACTGCCGTGTCTTTATTGCTGGCATTATCCAAAGTAAGATAGCCAAGAGCATCTCCAATTCCGAAATCATCTACAACCTGTAGAACCAGGTGAGCCTGATTCTCACCAGAGTGCACTCCTTTAAGAACTCGAAATGCTAATAAAATCGTTTGTTTCCGTCCGGTTTTGTCGATATAATGCCCCACCAAAGCGAGGAATGCTTGACGGTTTGGTGAACTCCAAAGGTCAAAGCAAAGATGTATCACCCCTATCGCTTCAGCCAGACTTGCTTGAACCTCAACCTTCATCTGGGTATAGGAACGCAATAACCAGTTTCGAATCGATGTATGATGACGAGGGAGTGCTGCACGAAGCTGCTGTGTTGTTGGCTTTGAGAAGGCAAGATAGAACAAAAGATCTCGGAATTCGTCATGTTGGACCACACTGAATGTAATGTTGTGGCGCACGATCCATTGGATTAACTTGGCCATAAAAACTCTCCATGATCTGGCTAAAGCGCTTGAGTACCAGGATTCCGAAACTGTAGTAGCTGCTGGCCAGGAGGAAGAGGTGCAGACGAAGATTTGCGCATGGCTGGTGCGATTTCCGTGCCAATCTTGCGGTTGATATGGTGTTCCTCCTCCAAATGATCTAATGCTGATCGTGAACTGGTTTGCGAATACATTTTCGGCTTTGGTCCTTTGCATCTTTTGCACCTCCATCGATTTTCTTTGTCCTTCTCATCCCAATACTCCTCACCATTTTCCGGCCAGTAAATAATACTCTTCAATGTTTGCTTCTTCGAGCCTGATCCTTGTAGCAAAGTTTCCATTATCGGATCGTTGGTGTTGAATGCAAGCCGTGTAGGAGAATACTGCGCGCTGTTGAAAGAGCTTAGGATCACTAGAAGGGTAAGCAAAGGTAGGGTGTAGGAGAGGAGACAAACAAAAGACTCCCGTACAAACGAGTCCAAGCGCTGGTATGTAAAGGAAGAAAGGTGAAGCTGCAAGGGAACACTGAAAATTTCGGATTCTACGCTAATCTAAAGTATTCTAGCGTCCAATTGATCTATATCTTATCAATCTTGCTGTCTTTCCCGTTTTCGCCGGCCCATTCGATTCCCTTCCGTCTTTGGGGCTAGCTAGAAAGGACGGCTGCCAAACCCCGGTCTTTCTGTGGACCTGACCCAGCCCGTCCTTACTCCTCTTTTCACGGCCGCCCGCTCGTCTGGACAGCCGATTAGCCACACTGTCTTAAATGCCGTTGGAGAAAATACAGTCTTATGTTTGGATATAAACATACTGTACCAACCGAAGCGGTACAGACAGTCAACAATTATCAGTCCCTTTGTCCGTTAAAATTTTAGTGTCAATTTCGCTGCTCACGGTTCATTTTATATGTAAAAAGACCAAGAAATAGAGATTTTCGTGGATTAACCTGTTGGAAAGTACTATCAGTTTCCGAAGGCTGCCTAGACCACATCGCGTGGTAAAGTAATAAAGAAGGTTTTTAAGTTAGAATAAATAGGCTATACATTTTTACTACTTAAGTGAATAGTACCTTCTGATGTCATAATTTCGCTATTTTAACGTTCAGAGGTTATTCTACAGTGCGGCGGATCGTACACTAGGTATCGTCGTTGCTCTTGGCTGTAAAGGCACGTTAAAGCGGTGAATGCCTCACAAAAAAAAAAGAAAAAAAAAACTGGAATGCAAGGCCGTTGTAAAGTACTGTTTGGAAGTGCAAGGCCATAATTAAGTGCTGTCCCTCCTCTCTCAAATCCTTAATGCTGGTACTCCTCTCCCAAACGCTGGGTGCTGTTTCTTCTCTCTAAACCCAACGGTCCCAGTGAAAAGTACTGTTCCTCCTCTCGCAAAACCTCAGTCCCAGTGAAAAGGGCTGTTCCGCTTCTTCCCAAACCTCAAGGGTGATGCTTTCAAAAGTGTCGGGGGTGCTGAATCTTGCATACTATTGTCGGGGGGGATGCTTTTCAAGTGTCAAAGGTGTGGAATCTTGAGTGCTATTTTATGGAGATGACACTCTTGATGGAGTTCAAGTGATGTTCTTCATGAGACTGAGGCTTTCCAAAGAGTTGGAGGTGCTGAATCTTGCGTACTAGCGTTAGAGGTAAAGCTATCCACAGTGTAGGAGGTGTTGAATCTTGAGTGCTATTGCCAAAAAAAGACGCTCTTGATGGGATCTGAGTGACAATATTCATTAGGTCCGAGTGATGTTTTAGTTGAGACTGAGGCTTACCAAAGAGTAAGAGGTGTCGAATCTTACGTACTATCGTTGGCAGTGACGCTTTCAACAGTGTAGGAGGTATTGAATCTTGCATGCTAACCGGGCCGATTCTCTTCATTTAGTCAAAGTGATACTCTTCATGGGATGTAGCTGCTAGAACTTAGATGCTATTGTCACTTTGATGCTTTCCACAGTGTCAGAGGTGCTAAATAAGACTCCGCAAGCAATCTGTAGCGTAGCGTAACATTTCTTCCTGGCATAAACAACAGGCACTAAACAGTCACTTTAATATGACTTAGTACCCAGAAACACTTATTAAAGTATTTCATCCTCCCTCTCTCCAATTCTAATATTGTTCTTTTGTGTTCCTCTGATCTGACAGTTGAATTTTATTGATGTAGGAGGATTTGAAGGATCAAGTTGTGAATGGTAAGTGTGAGAATGTTAATAAGTGATTGTATTGCATGAGAATTTGAGTGACTATATAGTGCGGTAAAGGGGTTTGGTTGCTGGCTCTTGGAGCCGAGAAGCAGCTGTGAGACGCCATTCCATACGCTGTTCTGACACTTTCCCTTGAATCTCGGCATGCTGAGGCGACACCCAAGTTCGTCCATAGTCTGTCCAGTCCAAAATCCTTCCCAGTGAGCTCGCCATGACCAGTCCAAGAGTCCAACCTCCATAAAGATTCCTCCATTACATATCCAATCCAAGATTCAATCGCTCTTACCAGAGCTGAAGGTACTATTTGGCGACAGACATAGGGAAGACTCCCACTCGAGACGTCGTCAAAGTGAAGAAAACCCAAGTCGCCATGTGAATCTACTCAGAGACCGTGTCCTCATCCTCGGAGAGACTACGCCGTTGTAAGCTGTTGTGAACATCGCGATCTTGCTATTAAACTCGTAAGCATGAGGTAAAGCTGTTTGGGGAGAGAAGAATAGTGGGAATGTCCAAACTGAGTAGCTAGACCCAAGAGCTTCCTCTCATTCCTGAAAGACGGCTTAGAGATGGTGGAAAGCTACGTGTGGCCGAGCCGACACCAGTCTTGTTTAAGAGAGAGGTTGTCGATGATTGATGAGAATTCCAGTCCCGCATGTTTCGTCATTTGTTGAGCATTCCTGAGGATTTGAATGATAGCTTCCCCTCTTTCTTTCCTTGATCCTCTCCATTATCCTTCTGCTGGCAACCTCTCCTATACTGTTCACCATTCTGTACAATTCACAATGCTTCCCGACACACCGAGACCTGAGAAGTCAAGAAAACGACCAGTATCTTCAGTGGAGATCACCCCAAAATGTCCTTGCTAAACGAATCTCATATCATCTATTCTAATATGAGTCGAGAAGAAGAAAACAGAGCCGAAGATGACCCAGCTTGCAGAGGCTCTTGCATAGCTGCCATAAGACAAGGTATTGAGGTTACTGAGCATGGTGGTAGGTATTAAGAGGCTAGATGAGCAAGTTGCTTTGTCCAGCACCAGCAAGTTGCAGTCTGAGGCCCTATCTTTAAACGAAATCCCGGGCAACCCTGATGTTTAGAATGCAGATGCCGATGTTGAAGGGAACGACAATACTGAAGAAAACACAAATGAATCTGTGGAGAAGAGCAATGCTGCTGTAGAGTGGGAGGCTTCAGAGAACGAGTTCCAAGGGTAGGTTGCCAAAGCCGCTGAATGGCTCGGGTGTGTAAAGAAGGAGAGCAGTTTGCTAATGGAGGATATTTGGTTGCATGTCCCAAGGTGAAGAGCCGGAGGTCATGATTAAGGAGGAAAAGCAGGATGTCCTAAGTATTTTGCCATCGCTGGCGAAGCCAAAAGCTGATGCTGCCAAAACTCAGTCACGTCTTTCTTGTCCAACACGTCCAGCTCACCAACCAAGTCGCTTGACCAAGATGATCTTTATCAGTGCAAACAACATTCTATCTTTGCTTCTTAATCTGTCGCCCGTTCCAGCCAAGTTTAATGGAGAAGAGGTAGATAATGTATTTAGTCAGATTAATCATGTTGTGGTGAAGCACTTGAGTTTATTGAAGTGATGAAGAGTCCCAGGAGGTTAAGGAAACGGTTAAGGCTCCAAAGAAGCCTCGTCTGGTAAGTTGTTGCCATTCCTTGATTAGGTTCAAAATGTCGCTAATGTTGAATGTAGAGAGCTCATCAATAGTGGCTATTCAAACTGTTTTTTGATGGAGACGGATATTCTGGCAATGTAATAGAGAGTCACATGGTCAATAACGAAGATTGCAAGCTATAATCCAGTCAACAAGTTCAGTAATTCTGCTTAAGGAGGTTTTGTTCAAGCAAGGGATGGTGAAAAGGGAGGTAAGGCTTGTGGCAGGTGTATTGCTGGAGATAATTGTCCTTTGAATGTTTGTCAATTTCTGGACAATGATAACATTCGCTATGCCAATTGTATCTTGCACGGCAAGACCTGCCCATTTGAAAATCTTTAGGTGGCCTATATAGTGTTTTTGTTTTTTATGTTAGTAATTTTATCAAGGTTGAGGTGGGAAATCTTTATGTTATAAATGTGCTATGAAATCTCCAAAAATCTCTAGATGAAAAGAAAAATGTTGTGAAGCTAGAAAAATCGCAGGATGCTAGGAAAAATGCTATGAAAGTAGAAAAATTACAGGATAAAGGGAAAAATAGCAGCGATACATTACCGCTCACCAGCACATCACGATCGTGCAATATTCACTTTTACGCTTGCAAACGCCTCAGTTTCTCCTCCAGCGAAAAGACCGATTTGCTTTTGTGTTTTGCCAATGTGTGTTATGAATCAGTCATTTGGTTATGATTTCTATAGTCAATTTAGTAATATGGAGATACTCAATCTGCAAAACTTGTCTTTCGCACGTATCGCGTACAAAGTGATAGAAGATGCTGATGTGTTTTGTGCGCTTATGGTATCGCAGGTTGCGAGCAATTTGACTTGCTCTCTGACTGTTTCCATAGAGGAGCTGCGGATCGCAATCCAAGTCGTCTTTCGCGACATTAGCAGAATAAGGTATCAGAATAGAGCAATAATGTCCATACCTGGGGACTTCTTCCCCCGCTTTGCGCCACTTACCAAGCGCTAAGTTGGCAAAAAGATTGCAGACTCAGATGAGCTCTTTTGCAACATCCGAAGCGCAAATGTACTCAGCTTCAACAATTGAAGATGCAACAAGTGGTGGCTTTCACGCGTGCAATGATACCGTACAACCAGGCATTGTAGACATAGCTGTTGAAATTCATATCAATACGATAGGCTGTAGCCGTGCTGAGTGACACTTTCATAGTCCTTGCATATTCGGGGTTGACGCCAGAACGTCCTGGGTATTTAGGCCGTAGTTACCACCACCTTACATAGTAGTACAATCAACGTTCTACACTCTTATTCTTACACGTTATCAGCACCACAAGCTCCAACAGAACCCTACACTTTATTCACTTTACTATCTCTAAAGACTATCCTTTTACAAACCTCTTGCCTTACGCCTTATGTACGCCAAGAATTCAAGACAATAACCATATCAACACACAAATCCATCTCCAGGCGTCGCCAACCATCACCATGTTCACCAATTCTCTCAATAACAACATTAACCTTGTCAAGACCCTTATGATCATCTTTCATGGATCGCGAATTCTCCATGACAAGAGTGATTACCAGCCTTGGAAGGATGCTATTATGGGGAAACTTACCCTTGCTGGCATTATTGGACTGGTTGACAGCACGGATAAGGGTCACACCATTCAGCATGTCAAGATGTACGCCCAGGCCCTAATCGGCTCACGACCATCGCCATCCTCCACCTCCAGCAACCTATTCGAAGGCGTAGATTGATTGATTGATTGATTGATTAATTTATAATCCTTAGAGCTATCTAGCTATCGGATAAGAGGAAAGAGACAGAACGAACAGAGCCCATCCCGCCGGGCAGCACTCCCCCAGTGTGCCCATCATGTAACTAAAGAGAAAAGACAAAGTAATCTCAATACCCAGAACGAAATGTCAACAGGTTTTTCATGCAGCTTCATCTGCAGTGGTCTCCTCGCCAGTAAAGCGAGGTCAGGGGTGGGAGAAGCAGGCGCTAATCCAGGTCTTGGGAGATGTCGCCAAAGCCACTGACCCATTCGCGTGCAACTTGCGGTCGCAGAGCTATAGGTGTAGCTTGAAGGAAGAGTAACAGTTGCTGTGTCCCCACAGCGGAGAAGATATCCAAACGCTTACTACCATCTGGAGCCCTGGTAATAAGGTGTTGGAGGTGGTCCTGTCGCTGTTGTGCGTACCGTCTGCAGTACAGGACAAGATGCTCTGGTGTCTGGTTGTAGTTGCCACACGAACAGTGGCGGAGTACACCAGATTTGGGGATGGTTCCGAGGTAAGCATTGAAGTAGCCGTGCCCAGACCGAATCTGAATGACCCTGGATGCATCACGCTTGGAGGCATGGGCAAGAATAGGGTGAATTCGGCGTTTGGGACTGCCAATGAACGAGCGGGTGCTGCGTCGCTGCTCCCACTGTGTTGCCCATTCGGTCATGGCTTGTTGACGGATACTGCGCTTGAGGAAAGCGTGGGAGACAACCTGATAACCAATTGCCGGCCGTTTCTTTGAGCCCTCCTTTGCAAGCCTGTCTGCTTCGTCATTGCCAGGAACCCCTTCGTGTCCAGGAACCCATTGGATGTGCAGGTTCACTCCCAGGTCGTCAAGGGCGTTCGCCACCTCGTGAACTCCAATAGCAAGTGCTTGCCCAGCGGTTGGGGAGTGTGCCTGAGTCGATGGATAACTGAAGTGTTTCCAAGAAGACCCAGCAGTCGGTGATGGTCCTGTTGCGTCTGGCAAGGGCTTTGGCGCGAACACAAGCGTAGTAACAGGCTTGTAATTCGGCATCAAAGACTCGATGTGGATCCAAGCGAGAACGAATGCGATTCAGCCGGGATTGCGCGGGATGGACGCAGATAAACCCCTGCTCCTATCTTGTTGTCCAGCTTGGAACCGTCAGAGTAGAAGACGAGGTGTTTGCGTGGGTTCAGGGTGGTCAGGAGCTCCAAATGCGCAGCAGCCGCTTCGCTTTTGCTCGTTGGTGGGGTGTATGGAACCGGGAGATACCGGGCGATTGGTGCGGTGGGTAGAGCAGAAAGCTCCAAGTTGGCGGGAAAGGTGCCTGTTTCGGGGGCGGACAGCTCCTCTGTATCGCCGTTGAGCAGTAGATGGTGGATTGAGTGTGCCACACGGATTAACCGGCTCGGGTACCGCCATTTCGTCCTTTCAGTTGCGTGCCAGGGTGCTCCGCCCAGCTCCTTGTCTGTTATTCCATCTGCAGTAGGGTGGAATAGCTCTGGACAGCGCTGAACCACAGGGTGAGACTCGGGAAGACGTAATAGGCGTACAGCATAGCGGCGCTGGTTGTATTGGAGCCGGATACTCGCAGGGAGAAGTGCTGCTTCAACATCAAGCAGGTCTGTCGGGGTTGTCCTGAAAGCACCCAAGATGCGGCGCGAGGCGGTGTTCTGGACCAGCTGGATCCGCTTCACCAGGTAGTCCTGGTTGTAACCTTTCCACCAGACCTCAGATCCAAAGTCTATCACTGGCAGGATACAAGCCTGATAGAGCTGCCTCATGTTGGAGAGTGTGAGTCCCTTCTCAGTGGTGGACAGGCGGAGGAGACTGGAGAGTGCACGTCCGGCCGCAGCAATCCTGTTCTCAACATGGGGGCGAAATGAGAGTTTCCTGTCCAAGAGAATCCCTAGCCAGCGTACAGAGGGTAGCGGGCGCAGTTCGGTGCCGTTTGGGAGGACCATTGGGCATGTGGGGACTTTGTTGGAGTTGGCAAAGTGGATCAGCTCTGACTTGGAGTCGTCAAAGGCTATCGCATTCCGCCTTGCCCATTCAAACGCAATAGCGGCCGCTTTCTGGAGGGTGGCAGCGTTCTTGACAGTGGATTTACCCGTTACCATGATGGCGACGTCGTCAATGTAGCTGGGTGTCTGGATATTCAGCTTGTGACGTTCCAGCTCATCAAAGAGTGGCTTCAGGTAAATCAGGAAGAGGATGGGCGAGCAGGGTGATCCTTGCGGGATTCCAGTGTTGACAGGCTGTCGAAGGCGTAGAGGAGATCTTGCCAACTGCGGCAAATGGACCTCCTTATGAGAACACAAGAAGGCATGCGAACCAGAACTCGGAAACGCCATAACCATCACCACCGCAAACGCAAGATAAAACCCAAGCCCAACAACAACAGACACAGGCTCAGACTCAAGAAAGTCAACGGCAACAACAACAGATGCAAGCCATGGTTTCTGCACTTCTTAGATCCTTACTTGTCAACTTGTATAGTCCAGGAAACCACATATTCGCACTTCTACCTCTTCGCTGCGCCGCTTGCATTTCGCACTCTTTCTTTCTTTCTTCTTCTTTTTTATTAGAAAACCAATATACATCTCACAGTCTTTCCACTTTACTATCTTGTACTCGCACCGCAGTTGTGTACTGATCACACCGCGAAATCGCCCCGAGATCTTGTCACGCAATTGGACTTGTGACCCTTGACTTACTGCGCTTTCGCACCGGTGTATCACTGCCACAAAGCAAGCTTCACACTTTGTCAAGTTTATCAGTCACACCTTCGATCGCAAATGTCATTTTCTCAGCATACTGGATATGCGGAGGACTTCGATGTTCCTCTGCCCCTGTTACCAATGTGTAAAGGTCTAAGGGGTTGAAGACCACGACCGTAGAACACTCTGTTGGTGGAGTGAGTTGTAGAGGTGTTGGACAAGAAGGTTTGGTGGGGTGAAGCCACTGTGTAGGTGGTCAAAGCGCTTTTCGCTTAACGACTCGCTTAGCGTTTCTAGCGCGTCTTAACACTCCTTCTCACCTGCACAGGCGCGGTTCACCACACTCCTCCTCTGATCAGTTTGAAACGAAGGGAGAGAGATGTTTAGCAAGAACAACAGTATATTAATAGCGAGCCATAGCTATGAAGAACATGATGATAAAAAGAAGGAAATAGCAAAGATCAAACCACGCGATGAACAAGAACGGTGGTGATATCGGACAAAGAAAGCAATTATATAGTGGACAACGTAGGCCTAGGAAAAACAAAGATAACGAGTTGACAATTGCAGTGCAGTTAGGCATCAGCCGACTGGATTCCCGAGTTCTCCCGACAATAAACAAACTGAGCCGTAGAAAGCGCCTTGGTGAAAAAATCGGCAAGTATCTCGGACGTTTTCTTGTACATTATCAAGATCTGAAGAAGTTCGACACGTTGGCGAATGAAGTGATAGCATATATCGATATGCTTGCTACGTGCGTAGAACTCCGGATTTTTGGCAACACGAATGGCGGCCTTATTATCCATGAAAAGAAGGACCAGTGATCGATGCTTCTTGTGAGTAGTCAAGGAGCGAAAGCCGAGATCAGTGACCAAGTTTTGCAACCAGATTGCTTCTTTCGTAGCAGCACTCGCAGCCATGTACTCGGATTCCATAGAAGATGTTGCAACAAAGGCTTGCTTCTTCGAACACCAAGAGACCAAGGAGTTCTCCACGAAGAACTGATAAGCACCAACAGAACGACGATCATTTCGGTCAGCAGCCCAGTCGGCATCGCTGAAACCGTATATCTGCATCGAAATCTTCGGACCGGTAATGCTGTAGGGCTCAGAAGAATCGAGGGAAGGTCTGGTTGCGCGACCATCAAGCCATAGGATGTGGTCAGCCATTGAGTGGAAATAACGCAGAATCCGGAGAAGCGCCTTAATGTGGGTCTTCGAGGAATCCTATGCGAACTGAGCCAAATGAGAAAGAGCAAAACCAACATCAGGACGCGTTCCCATGTAGATATACTGGAGACTTCCAAGAAGACTCATGTAGAGCTTCTTGTTGGCAGGTTGACGGCTCTCATGTGCCAGAGGATCAGGTGCAGCAGTGGTTGGCTCCTGAAGAACTGGGCGAGGCAATGCGCAAGCTGGAAGATCTTCGATGATGGGCACACGCCTGGTGTAATTTGCTCCTCGTTCCATGGGTGTGGAAATCGGGTTGGCATCAACAACGTTGTATTCGATAGCCAAACGTTGGATATAGTGCTTTTGAGAGATGCAATAGGCGCCTTCGGGAGACTGATGAATCTGCAGACCGAGAAAGGTTTGGGCACGACCCATATCATGCATCTTAAAGCGCGCGTTGGGGTCAGTTTTGACAGAGTCAAGACGCTTCCCAGCGTTTCCGAGAATCAGAAAGTCATCAACATAGACAATGACCATGATGCAATCACGAAGATAGACAGAGTGGTCATACTCGCAGCGACGAAAGCCTATGGACTTCAGGTAGTCGGTGAGCTTTTTGTACCAGAGGCGAGGAGCTTGCTTGAGACCATAGATTCCCTTGTTGAGCCTGAGAACCGGAGCCTTGTACTTGACAAGCGCTAGACGATCAGGAGAATTAATGAGGTCAAAGCCGTCGGGAAGAGACATGTAGATAGGAATGTCGATCTCAGCACAGAGAAACGCCGTTTTTACGTCCATCTGATGGATAATCCAACCATGGCGGGAGGCAAGAGCAAGAATGGTACGAATAGTATTGAAGCGGGCGACGGGGGCAAAGGTCTCGGTGAAGTTAATCCCTTTGATCTGCGTAAAGCCGCGCGCAACTATACGAGACTTGTATCTCGCAACAGTGCCATCGGTGTTGAGTTTGGTTTTGAATACCCAAATGGAAGCGACCTCATCTGTCATAGATGGTCTCCAATTGGCTTTGTCTCGTTCATGGAACCACGCATCCTTGAACTTGTAACGGTCTTCTGACTTTAGTCGCAGGTCCGGTTCAAAGTCATCACTCATGAGTTGAGCAAAGCAGTGCGTGAACATGAGGTGATATTCGGTATCCATAATGTACTAATCATCTGGAACTGAAGTCGTGAGAATGTTGGCCCAGTGGCCATAACGATCAATGGGCAGAGTAGTCCTCTGTTTGCGAGGAACCGGAGCAGTAGGCTCATCAGGTTGGTCTTCGGACGAGGTGGAACCATCACTGGTCGAGCCGTTGTCAAAGTCAGGACCAAGAGAGAAGCCTTTAAGGGCATCAATCATCTTGCGATCTGAAGAAAAAGGAGTTAGCAGATGCTAATGTAGCGCAGCCAAGTGGCATTACGAAAAAGAAAGAATAAGACAGATGGAGGGTGCACACATGCAGCTCAAATCCACTCGGAGCAACATGCATCTCGAGACATTTGAAATAAATGCTCGGAGCAAATTGCATCAACAAGCTAGATCGGAGCAAGCATGCATCACGAAGAAAAGAAAAGACAGAAACGGAGCAAATTGCATCACGTAAAAGAAGAGGGAACATACCAATTCCAACAGTTAAGCCAATGGCTTTGCGCTTAGAGATAGACTCTATAGCAGAAAAATTGGTCTCATCGAATTGTACATCAGTCGAGACCGTAGTACGGTTCGTAGAAGGATCCAACAATATGTAGTTGGCAGAGTCACTATCAATGCCGACAAAGATGAGATTGCGTGCATGAACATCAAGCTTGTGCTTGTTTTGCTTGTTGGAGATAGAATAACAGTCACAGCCCAAAACACGAATGTAGGAAAGGTTGGGCTTCTTGCGATTCCAGCGCTCGTACGGAGACATGCGATTGGGCAGACCACTGTTCGTCAATCGATTGAAGAGATAGACCGAGAAGGTAAGGGCAAGTCCCCAAAGGTCCAAGGCAGCACCAGCTGTATACATCAACGATCGCATTATGTTGAAGATGGTCTGAATGTGACGCTCGCAAGCACCATTCTGGCATTGAGTATATGCTGCGGCGCGTTTGTGACGCCAGCCTCTCTTTTTGAAAACACGCTTTCCTTTGGAGTTGTGCAATTCAGTACCCTCGTCGCTGCGCCAGACCTTAATGGTTTTGGATGTCTGGGTCTCCATTTGGTCGGCATATTCTTCCAGATGATCAACGGAATGAAGCTTATCATTGGAGAAAGCGACGGTACAGAGGCGACTGTAGTAGTCGACGAAGAACTGCGTGTATTGGAACAAGTACCAGCGTGACGGTGGAAAGATAGGATCAACCAGATCAGTTCCGACCTGCTCAAGAATCCTTCGTGGTTGAGAGGATGGAAGGTCTCTGTTGCGATTTCTGCGTTTTCCTGTGCCTTGGGCACAAGATTGGCAACAACCAGCACGACGACTGATGGTTGGTCGACCAAGTTTGTTGGCATCCTTGAAGTTCATCTGATGCGCAACAGCTTTGAGCGTGCGGGAATGCGGGTGACCAAGTCTGTTGTGCCAGATGACCTCAAAAGCAGCAGTCTGAATGCAGTGCTCATGGACACATCCAGGTCGAACCTTCTCAGTGGCAGCAATCTTGTTGACTCGCGAAGAGAAAGCTTCAGGTGGACGATCCCAACTGTCAACAGCATCCGAATCTGGGTATTCCAAGTCTTCTGAGGACAAGGAAGTGACGGATGAAAGCGAGGCAGAACGAGCTCTCTTCTGGCAACGAGAGCTTGTTTCAGATTCAGAGGCCGACGGGGAGCAAGCACGTTTGTTGGATGAACACTTGTTCGTAGCAGTACAAAGCGCAGATGGATCTTCGGAATCTGAGGCATCCGACCATTCATCAATGTTGCTGTAGACTGTGGTTGTGTCTTCAGTGTCGGTGTCAGATTCGTCATCTTTTGAAGAAGAGTCCATGGACGCATCCGAGCTTTCCTCCTCCTGAACGGAATTATCCTCCTCCTCAGCCATGTAATCCTCCTCCTGAGCCATGTAGGATTCCTCCTCACCCAACTCAACAACTTCCTGTGATGAGGAAATGTCGTCGGTCAGAGAGTGTGTCATGACAGGCACCTCACGATGAGCAGCAGCGATCACTTCCTGAGCTCGTATGACGGTGTCTTGATGCAGAAGATCCACAGTGGCAGGGCTGTCATCATCGCGAATGATGTCAAGACAGTACTGCTGGTTGCGGAGAGTCATCGTGAAGAGCAACTCGTTCGAGTCACCATCAAGAACAGCACCCTTGAGTGGAGCAGTAGGAGCGTCACACTTCTTGCGACCAAGCTGAACGGACGACAATCCAAGATTAGCCAACTGACTCGTAGAGATCAAGTTCGCCATGAGATATGGTGAATAAAGGACATTCAGGAACGTGAATTTGATGGCATGTCGTGGATGGTATTCACCGGACTGCTTGGAGTAGAAGGCTGGTCTCTGCTCAAGAGTGAGAGTGACAGCGCCAATCCCATGAGCGACTATCTTCTCGCCATTACCAACAGTTATCCATATTGTGTTGGAGAGAGGTTTGACAAAGTCGAAGAAAGAGTGCTCTGCTCCCATGTGGTTGGAGCAGGCAGAGTCATCGTTCCAATCAACCAAGAACATCTTGTAGTTGCCTTCAGGCCCTTGAACAAAGGCAGTTTCAGTCATTTCTGAGATGCGGTACTGGTGTAGTTTGGTGAGAACGTGCTGAGTCTCCTCCTCACTGAGAGGTTCATCAGAAACATCAACAATTGTCATTCGCGAGATGTGACCAATGATCTCAGTCGACGTTGTTTTGCGGCGACGTTTGCTCTCTCGACCAGAGTCTGCAGACTTCTTGTCTTTGTCTTTCTCCTGAGACGACTGTGACTTCTGGCCATCAGCGACCTGCTTCTTGAAGTACTCCAACTGCTTGCGATTCCACTCATGATTGCAGCCGTTGGTAGGTCCAGTTGGCGAGGGACTTGAGTCTCTCATCCGTTTGGGTTTCTTGGACGGATGTTTCTCCCAGCAACGATCCTCAGTATGACCGTCCTTTTTGCAATGAGTACACGTGTAGCGGGGAGTTGAGCGAGTAGATGAGGACGGACGTTTGCCACTGCTACCGCGGGTTCCTTGTTGAGTAGATGTGGAGGTCCGGTTGGCAGTGTGCTTCAACTCTGATGTCGCTATAAGTGCGGTAAGATCATCTCGAATAATTGTTACCAGCTCAGCATTAGTTGGTTTCTTCTCCTTGATTTTGAAGTCCAGTACTTCCAAATACTGCTCAAGATCATCACGAGGGAGATTTTTGAAGAGAAGAAAGTTGAGTTCATCTTCGGCCATCGTCCAACCAGATTGCTTGAGGGCAGGAACTGTAGCTGACCAGCGAGAGAGATATACTGCTGGGTAATCGGGAAAGGTGTATGGCTCATTCAGGATTTCTCGAAGAGCATGACGAGTAGCAACATCGTTAACTTTGTCGTATGTCGCTGCAAGTTTGGCCCAGATGAGTGCCGGATCCTCGATGGTCTGAATATCTAGACAGACAGCCGGAGAGCATGACTTGTACAGAATACCACGAGCCTTAGCTCTGCGAATCCGGAAGTCCTTGAGTTCTTTCTCTCGCTTGTCAATGAGCTTCTCACGATGCTCCTGATCCTTCTCATACTTCTTGACAGTCCCGACAAATGTCATATTGTTATGCGGGATGAGCGGCGTATACTCTGGAGGATCCGTGTCAGGGATCAAAACTCCACCGCCTCTGACAAGCTCCAGGTTCTTGGTGAGACCCCAGTCGCGCCGTTGCTCAGTGGTAAGCATCTCCCAATCCTCCATTTCTGCGGGAACGACAGGGGCAATCTCTTCTTTGAGAACAATCCGCTGAACATCCTCAATAGCTAAGGCAATAGAGCACTCAATCTTCCAAGTGCGATAGTTTGTGGAAGTCAGCGGGGTGACACCCGGGACACCATCTTCCTCTTTTGACATGTTTGGGGAAGAAGAATTTGGTGTTTGTGTCGTTCGGCGAAAATGTTTTGGCACCGACGATCGATTTTGAGAGTTTGTCGGCGAAGAAAAGATGAATGCGAGCCCAAAAGTTTGGAGATAACGATCGGAAGGTCTTCAGAGTACACTCCGAGCTCATAACCTGTAAAGGTCTAAGGGGTTGAAGACAACGACCGTAGAACACCCTGTTGGTGGAGTGAGTTGTAGAGGTGTTGGACAAGATGGTTTGGTGGAGTGAAGCCACTGTGTAGGTGGTCAAAGCGCTTTTCGCTTAACAACTCACTTAGCGTTTCTAGCGCGTCTTAACACAATGCATCTACTACAGCTGACAAATCTGAAAATACCGCCGCCACAAGCAATACTGTCACCCCCGATGTTGCGACCGTATTCGCAGGGCTTACACAGGAGCAACAGGAGTTCTTCAAACGCAAGGAGCAATTGTTAAACAATCTGAATTCTCGCTATCAAGAGCTATCAACTACCGGAACAGCAAGAGAGAGAGATCCGTGCAAGGGTTCTGGAGGAGTATCATGAGTACATTCCGTTGTTCCTGGAAAGCAACAACCCACAGCTCCCCTCGTAACGCCCTTAGGATCACAAGATGCCCTTGAAGCCAGGGACAGCTCCCCCTCACAGAGCGCTCTACTCGATATTCTTAGGCAAGCTGGAGGTCCTAAAGGCGTACCTTGATGAGAATCTAAAGAAAGGATTTTATAGCGCCAGCTCCTCTCCTGCTGCTGCCGCAGTTCTCTTCGCCTGTAAACCTAGTGGCGGATTACACTTCTTTATCGATTATAGAGGGCTAAATGAGATTACGATCAAGAACTGGTACCCTGAGCCTCTCATCCAGGAGACTCTCATGCAGCTCACGAAGGATAGGTTTTATACTAAGCTGGATGCCCATGGAGATTACAACCTTCTCAGGATCTCTGAAGACGAGGAGTGGAAGACAGCTTTCCGGACTCGCCTGGGCCTGTACGAGTACTTGGCCTCACCAATGCCCCCGCTTCCTGGCAGCACTCCATTAATGACGTGCTTTATAAGTTCCTGGATTGGGTTTTCATTGCGTACATAGATGATATCCTCATCTAAAGTGAAACTCAGAAGGTCCATCGCAAGCATGTTCGGATGTTACTAGAGGCTCTTCCGGAACACGGCGTGGAGCTGGAGATCGGCAAATGTGAGTTCTATACTTCAGAAATGAAGATTCTTGGCCTGATTATCTCCTCTAGTGGCGTGAGCATGGACCCTGCTAAGGTGCAGTGTATCCTGGACTGGGAGGCGCCAGTGCACCTGAAAGAGGTTCAATCCTTTCTAGGTTTTGTCAATTTTTATTGTCGATTTATCCAAGACTACTGTCGCATAGTGGCACCCTTTACTACTCTTACCCGCTTCACTTGGTTAACATCCTGTCAGAATGCATTTGACAACCTCAAGCAACCCTTCACAATCGCACCGGTCCTATACCACTTTGGTCCAGATCGTAAGATCATTGTTGAAATAGATGCTTCTTACTATGTGTCTGCTAGTATCATGTCCCAGTATGACTGTATGGGGGAGCACCACCCTGTTGCCTTCTTCTCCAAGAAGCACTCTTCCGCATAATGCAACTACAAGATTTACAATAAGGAACTTCTTGCAATCGTTCAAGCCTACGAGGAATGGTAGCCGCACGTTGAGTCAGTTTCCACCAAGATCAAGGTGCTTACAGACCACAAGAACTTGGAGTACTTCATGACCACAAAGCTCCTGAACCGAAGACAGGCTCGACAGTCAGAGCTTCTCTCTTGATTTGACTTTGTTATTACGTATCGACCAGACAAGCAAGGGAACAAACCAAACACACTAACACGGAGACCTAAAGACTGGCCCACATAGGATGCTGACGAGAGGAATCTCCATCGGCACTAAGTACTTGCGAAACCGCACAATCTCCCACCTGGCGCTGCCACTACATCTTCCCAGCACACCTCCAGACCAAATAGCTCTGCAATCTCTAGAGTTCGAGTACGCAGTCCCACTCATGGAGCAGATAGGGGATGCCTACGGTCAGGAGCCGCTGGTGCGTACTGTTCTATCTGATCTACGCTAAGGCACGAGAGTGGCAAAGACCTTCCCTATAGCCGAGAGCCGTGAAGAAAATGGCCTAATCTACTACCGGGATAAGCTCTTTATTCCTGATGATACCTTATTACAGATCCGTCTCATGCGCGCTCATCACGATAAGCCGGTTTCAGGTCAACCAGGTACAGCTGGTACACTTCAGCTGCTATCAAGAGGATATTGGTGGCCAACGCCGCTATCGCGTTTGAATGGGCAAGGCGAAATGCGATAGCCTTTGACGACTCCAAGTCAGAGCTGATCCACTTTGCCAACTCCAACAAAGTCCCCACATGC
>ML119983.1:11946-29793 GCA_003788565.2 Ascobolus immersus RN42 | reverse complement strand
ACACCGGCATGGCTTGGTGGCAGGCGTTGGCTTCATACACCGGCATGGCTTGGTCGTTAGACGTTGGCTTCATACACCGGCACATCATTGTTGGCAGTAGAAGTGGCTTTATACACCGGCACGGCTTGTTCGGCAGTAGGAGTGGCTTCATACACCGGCACGGCTTGTTCGGCAGTAGGAGTGGCTTCATACACTGCCAGGGTGTGATCGGTAGGCATGGCTTCATACACCGGTGTCAAGTCATGGAGTTCTGTTGGATCGGTAGATAGTTTCAAAGTAGAGTCACGGTAGCTGATTCTGAACTTGGCTGTTACGAGTTCACAATCATCGCCGAATAAAGATTTGTATCCTCTCCTCTTTGTCGTTTCTCAAGCTCGCCAACCGCGAGTTTGAAAAACTTGATTGCAATATCCTCTTGAAATCCGCACCTCCGGTACGGATTTCAACACCGCACTGCTGCATGTACTCCGACACCGCCAAACAGAGGTTTCACAACCGACCAGGAGGCAGCCTCGGACACCGGCTCCGGAGGTGGAGGTGTAGGGAAGTGTCCGGCGGTGTGTAGAAAAAAAAAATTCATCGGCAGCGACCCCTATTTGGGGCCAAATAGGGGTCAAAGTACACCTCCCCCACACAAATTTGGGACCGCAGTGGTCCCCGTATAGCGTCCTTTTTCCATTGGTACTTCACGTTCTAGTAGCTGGCGTGGGTTGCGATAATTCTGGGATCGGGACGTGCTAGCTTCTGTTGGAACTTTTTCGTGCTCAAATACTATTTGGCATCGTTGATATTCGTGAGTAGATGTAATAGGCGCCTAGGCGTGATATTGTTTGTCATAGTTCGTGAGGATTTCTTGTGACGACTTTTCGTGTATTACTAGTACTTGTAAGTTGGTATGTGTTGTTGTGTACGTGCTTCGCCTCTATACCTCCATCGTAGCTATGGCAGGTGTGACGTTCTTCTTGTGCGTTTGGTTGCTGTAAGGAATTCTGAGACGACTTGATCTTGTTTTTTAAAGTTTTTGAGAATAACTTTCTCCTGCTGATAGTTTGCTCGGCATTGTTGATGTCTTGTTCGTGAGTAGACCTAGGGATTGTCCGTTGGTGTTTGTTTCTATAAGTGTCGATTCTCGTGCCGATTCTCGTGTGAGTACTTTAAGTACTTAGTGGTAAGAAGATGTAAGTACTTAAGGTACGTAGAAAGTCTTTGCATGTTGGTGTTATGTTTTCTCGTGTGGTCGGGACTCGGAGAGTGTTTCAGCGCATCCACCATAGCTGTTGCAGGCGTGAAATTCTTCTCGTGTGTTTACTTGGTTTGAGAAGACTCGGATTCAGGATATTGGAAGACTTCCCATAGAATTTAGATTAGGATAGAATAGGATCTTGTGTGGTGTTTTCGCTTAAGCGATAGAACCTATTCTAAATTTTTGAACCCCCCCCCCACCAGGGGGGGTCAAAAAATCCTATCCTATTCTAAACCTAAATCTAAGGGAAGTCTTCCATTGCTGTGGGTGTGTTTCCATAAAAAAGTAATGAAAAAACAAGCAAGCATTTGTCTTGCGCAAGTACGAGATACTTGCGTATTCCTGACCATTATCGTGTGCGTACTTAGTATGTTGGTATTTTTCTCGATCTCGTATGATCGTGGTTATGCTTCAGCGCATTCACCGTAGCTCTGGTCGCGGTTGTAAAGATCTTCTCGTGCGGTTGATTCCGAAGGACTCAGATTCAGGAATATACTCAGGTTTCTGCGTAGAGAGAACAACGAGCAAGCAATCGTCTTGCGCAAGTACGTGTTCCTTGCTTTGTTGATGACTATTCTCGTGTGTGTACTTGAAGTTGGTAGTATCATATTTTCTTGTGTCGTAGATCGGGATTGTGTTAAATTTCCACGCATCCACCGTATCGCTGGAAGGGGCATTGAAGTTCTTCAAGTTCTCGTATGGTTGGATTTTGTTTTGAGGGACTGCTGGTTACTGACGTGGCTAGTATTACATTTCGTAGCCAGAACGAAACTCGTAAGCTCGTACTCGTTGCTAGAGTACACAACTGACGTCCCCATGTGTATCTCGTGTTGGTACTTCTAGTAGCTTAGCTAAGTACTAATTAGCTGGCGTGTGGTGGTGCTAGTAGGGCGGGTAGTCGTGTTGATCATTCTAGTTACATTATAGGTGTGTGTTGACAAAATACTTTTCGAAACGTGTTATGTCCGTTCTGATGCCATTGGTGTGTGATACATTGGTGTGCTGGTGTCCGTATGTCTTGTAGGAAGTACGTGAGTATTACTTCTGTGCGGGCGTTTGTTTTGTTTCGTAAGGTGTACTCGTGAGCATTTCTCGTGTAGTAAGTACTTGTAAGCTATATAAGTTGATTTTTACTCGTGTGGCTGTGATAGTGTTTCAGCGCATCAACCGGCGTAGCTCGGTCGCAGGTGCGAAGTTCTTCTCGTGGACGTACTTGGTTCTAAAGGACTCGGATTAAATTTAGGATACTGCTTAGTATGGATGTGTTAACTTTCCGTAAGATGATAAGTAACGAGTATTTGTCTTGCGCAAGAACGTGTTTCTGCTTGCGTGTTGGTGATCATTCTCGTGTACGTAGTAGTAGTAGTAATTTATATTCAACAAAGCTAGCTAGCTATCTGAAATGAGGAAATGACGGAAACCAAAGGAATAAGGAAAAGAACTGATAGAAAGGAAATTCGTCATAGGCAGGCAGTTGTGTGGAGCACTGCTGCCTATGAGGGAAATCCTCCTCCCTCATCAAAACAGTAAAAGAAGAGTGGTACTAACCATCTCAAACTCCCATATGCTAGTCAAGTATAATCTCTGCAGACCAGGGCTGCGTAAACAAAGGAAAAATAAAAATAAAGAAACAAAACTAAAGGAGCCGCTCAAGAGCTGCTATCTTCCTCAGGCTGTTCCAGTTCTCCGAGTCCAGGGACGCAGGTAGCTGCAGTCTGGGGGCGAAGGCAGATTGAAGTTGCATCCAAGAAGGAGAGAAGAGCCTGTGTGCCCGAACGAGAGTACACATCCATCCAACGCTGACCATAGGCATCCGTAGTAATCCACTTCTGAAGGAACTGACGACGCTGGGCCTTAAACCGGGTACAGTAGAGCACTAGATGCTCAGCTGTCTGATTCGGATTGCGGCAGGAGCAAGCGGCAGAATCAACAGAAGAGGAGGGTATACGGGAGAGATAAGAGTTAAAGTAACCATGACCTGAGCGGATCTGAATAATCCGAGCGCTGTTTCGTTTCGGTGCACCAGCCATAAGTGGGTCCAGTTTGAGGCGTGGAGTACCCTCATATGAACGGCCACTGGTACGAGAGTCCCAAATGGGGCGCCAGTCAAGCAAGGCCTGTGCTTTCACCTTACGGCAAAGGTAGGCAAAGGAGACCTCAGCGGCAAGAGAGGCAATCGGCATATGACATCCATGCTTGGCTCTACGATCAGCTTCATCATTGCCTGGAATTTGTGTATGTCCAGGGACCCAGTGAATATGTAGCTTGACGCCCAACTGCAAGAAGCGAGCTGCCAGTTGGTAGATAGCAATAGCGTATTGCTGGCCTGAGCCTGGTCGGAAGTGTTGGAGTCTGCGGATGGCGGCTGAGTTGTCTAAAAAGATCCAACAGTCCTTAAAACGCCGGTGGGTTTTGGCTAGTGCGAAGGCTTTAAGGCCGGCTTTGTGACAAGCAAAGAGTTCGGCGTCAAAGACCTCGCAGTAAGGTCCCAACTCAAAAGAGCCAGTATATGGTAGATGGCCTGGAAACTGGACGACGTAGCCAGCACCCACGTTCCCATCCATTTTCGAACCATCACTATAGGCGATAAGAGAGGTAGCTTTGCTAATAGAGGCGAGTCGGGCGTAGTGGAGACGAGTCGCTGTGTCTTTATTGACCGGGTCGATATGGAAGTCGATGTCAGTCAGAGGTGGAAGTGCGGTTAGGGGAGCCGCAGTTTCTTCCAAGGAGTCGGTGGGGGAGATCCACTGGGCGAGGCGCGAGACTGTTCGGGTTAAGCATGTAGCATGCTTACGAGTCTTGGTTTCTGGTTCATACCAGCGAGCCCCCGGAATGGCATCGGCTGTAAGCCCTTCATCCGCAGGGTGAAAGGACTCGGGGCAGCGGCGCACAACTGGGTGATCAGGAGGCAGGCGGAGGAGGCGGAGGGCGGCTTTGCGTTGGTTTTGAGTGAGACGGATCTCCACGGGTGGGAGAGCAGCCTCTGCATTTAGCAAAGGTACTGGAGTAGTTTTGAAGGCTCCCAAGATACGCCGGGCGGCTGTGTTTTGAAGAACTTGGAGTTTCCGTCGGAGGTGGTCTTGTCCCCGCCCTTTCCACCAAATTTCGGAGCCATAGTCTGCAATAGGGACAATGCATGCTAGGTAGAGTTGCCTCATATGTCCAATACTAAGGCCTTTTTCTGTGTTGGAAAGACGGAGCAGGCCGGCAAGTGCACGCTTTGCTGCCGCAACTTTGATGTTGACGTGAGCAGTGAAGCTGAGGCGACAGTCCAGGTGGACTCCAAGCCAACGAAGTACCTTTGAGGGTTGTACGGTTGTTCCATTTGGGAGCGTGAGAGAGTGGAGTTCCTTTCGGCCGCGAGTAAAGTGGATGAGTTCGGATTTACTATCGTCAAAGGCAACTGCATTCTCTAAGGCCCATTGGAACGTGATGGCAGCCGCTTGTTCGAGTAACCGGATGTTCGCTTGTTGGGTTTTGCCAGTAGCGATGATAGCCACGTCGTCCATGTAGCTGGGAAACTGGAGAGGCAGCCCATGCTGTTCCAGTGCGTCAAAGAGTGGCTTGAGGTAGATGATGAAGAGGATTGGAGAGCAAGGTGAGCCCTGTGGGATACCTGTCTGGACCGACTGTAGCTCCTCTTGGTTACCATCAAAAGCAAGTGCAATCCGGCGTTGGGACATGAAATGGTCTACCCAGTGGACGAGTTGCCAGGGCAAGCCCATCTGTTTCATGATCTCTAACAACCGGACCTTCGAGACATTGTCAAAGGCACCTTTAACATCCAGAAAGAGGGCACTGGTGACATGCTTCTTTCGCCAGCCAAGTTCAACGTCATGAACCAAAGCCATAATGGCGTCAGGTGCAGAACGGAAGCTTCGACCACCCATTTGATCTTGGTGCATGAGGTTGTGCTCTTCACAGAGAGTCGCCAACCGTTGTGCAACAAGTTTCTCTGCAATTTTGCCTAGGCAGTTGAGAAGGGCAATGATTCGGTAGGCTTTGACGGCGGTGTAGTCAGGTTTGTGTGGTTTGGGTATGATGGCGCCAGTAGCCTCTCGCCAGCAGATAGGATGGTAACCTTGATCAAGGACATGCCGGAACAGTGCGTTGAACCAGTGAGGGATGGCCTTATAGGCTTCTCGAAGGCAGGCAAAGTTGATGCCGTCCGGACCGGGGGCTTTGATTGGTGCAGAGGTGAGGATCGCTTGTTCTATGTCGTGATCACTGACCGAAGTCCAGGCAATAGTTGTGGAATGAGCTGAGGACGCTGGTGCTGCTGCTACGGTGTAGGCAGGTGGCGGTGGAAAGAGCGTGGTACGAAACAGCTTTGCTTTTTCATGGAATACAGTAGCTGTCTGCCCATTGGCCTGAATGACGGTGGTCCGCTGGATGCGTGGTGGAGTGGTATATCGAAAGGCGGTGTAAAGATCCTTTCCCTTCAATTCCCGGAGAAACGTATCCCAGTGGGTGGTCTTTGCCTTATGAATAGCCTTCTCGTGTACGTAGGACTATGTTGATCAATGACTTGTAAGTCGGTGCTATTTTTCTCCTGTGTCAATGGTCGTAGTTGTGTACGTGTTTAATTCACCAAGTATATATCTCCATCGTGGCTGAAACTGTCGCAGGTGTAAAGTTCTTCTCGTGAAACGACCTTAGGGTCTTGGGACTCAGGATACTAGCTGGGGTTGTGTTTCCGTAGGGAGAATCTTGAGCGAGCATTTCATGTCTTGCGCAAATATGTGTTACTTTCTGGTGTGCCTAGTCGTAGAATATCTTTGCAAGTTGGTGTTAAGTTTTCTCGTGTAGTCGGGATAGTGTTTTAGCGCATTCAACATAGCTCAGGTCGCAGGTGTGAAGTTCTTCTCGTGCGGTTGGATTCTTTGGACGCTTCAGGATACTGCTGGGGGTGTATTTCCGTCCGAAGAATAATGAGCGAGCTTTTGTTTTGCGCACGTGCATCCTTCTTGCGTATTCGTGACCTTTCTCGTGTGCGTAGCAGTACGTAGATCAAGTACTTGTACTTAGTTGATATTTTCCTCGTGTTGCAATGGCTCTGGTTGTGTAACTCGTACGGGTTTTATCTATCTCCATCATTGCTATGGCAGGTGTGCAGTTCTTCTCGTGGTGTCGGTTTATTTGGATGGTTCAGGATACTCAGGCTGCTGGGGGTGTGTTTCCGTGCGTATAACGAGCAAGCATTTGTCTTGCGCAATTACGTGCTGCTTGCCTGTTCGACTCGATTCTCGTTTGGTCTTTGTAAGTTGATATTTTCTGGAGCTCGTGTGTAGTCGGGGTTGTTTTTCAGCGCATCCACAGTAGCTCTGGTCGCAAGTGTGAAGTTCTTCTCGTGCACGTACTTGGTTCTTAATGACTCGGATTTAGGATACTGCTATGGATGTTTTTAACTTTCCGTAAGGAGAATAAGTCAAGTAAGTGCGCAAGCAGTTGTCTTGTAACAATTACTTACGTGAACGTTGCTTGCGCCGGGATCGTATCGATCTCGATTCTCGTTTGCGTAGTCGTAAGTCATCCAAGTTGTGAATCGGTCTTTTTCTCATGTGGTACTTGTAACTTGAATGATCGTGGTTGTGTAACTCGTACGGGCTTTTTCTATCTCCACCGTTGCTAGCATGCTGTCGCAGGTGTGAAGTTCTTCTCGTATGCTGGTGTGGTCCTTAGGAACTCGGACTTAGGATAAAGTACTGCTATGGATGTATGTGTTGACTTTCCGTAAGAGAATCTGGAACGGGCATGCATTTGTCTTGCGCAATTAAGTACGTGCTGCTTGTCTGTTCGTCTCGATTCTCGTTTGGCGATAAGTCCTTGGAGGTTGATATTTTCTCGTGTGGCTGGGATAGTGGTTCAGCGCATCCACCGTAACTGTCGCTGCTGTGGACTTCTTCTCGTGAAATGACCTTAGGGCCTTGGGATTCAGGATACTGCTGGGTGTGTGTTTCCGTACGAATAACGAGCAAGCATTCGTCTTGCACAAGTACGTGATACTTGTGTGAGCGTAACGATTCTCGTTTGCGTAGCACATATACATAGTAAGTCTTTCAAGTTGGAAGTTGGTCTTTTTCTCGTGTGGTAGCGTTAACGTGAATGATCGTGGTTGTGTACGTACTATTTCACCCATCATGATGTCCAAGGTAGCTACTTGTTGTAGTAGGAGTGGATTTCTTCTCGTACAGTTTGGTTGGCCGGACTTCTCAAGGACTCGGCTTCAGGATCCTAGCTGCTGGGTGTGATTCCGTAGAGAAAACCACGACCCAGCATTTGTTTCGCGCGAGTACGTATTTCTTGTGTGTTCGTTACCATTCTCGTGTGCGCAATCCTTCTCATGATGTAATTCAAGTTTGTTGGTGTTTTCTCGTATGGGGATGAGCGTGCCTGGATCGCTCAAGGAGTTCAGCGTAGCGATGCCTACGATAGATGCGACTTTCTTATCTTCTCGTGCGGTTTCTTTTTCGAGAGACAGCTGGTCTCTTACGTACGTGACTCGTGGTGATTCGCTAGAAGAATGAAATTTCGTGCCCGTTCGTGCTCCGTACCATGTACGTCTCACTTGCGTACTGCGACTTTTGAACGAGTAGCTCAGGATTCGTGTTTCTCGTACAGCAAACAAGCTTGCACCGCAGTACGGACTAGGAAGCTGGGTGTAAGGAAGACGTATTTTGAGACTCGTGGGTGGATGTTTTCCTTACGCAGGAAAGAGGATGGGTTCAAGACAGTACAGTGCGGGGACGTATGTGCGGAGAAGTGCAGGTCGGAGTAAATTGACAGGAATTTATTGGTGCTCATTCAACGGTCTACATATAAAGACTTATTGCATTAGAATAAATTTTGAAGATCACAAAGTACCTTGCGAAGTACAAAGCACAAAAATCATCTTACGAAGCATTTACTCGCCAAATAATCACGGGCTAAACAGCGACAGTCACGCAAATACAAGAGACGATATCCAAAAGCTGAAAATTCAAATCCATTCCAAAAAACCCTGGTAACCGCAAAAAGGCGTATATAAAAAAAACCAAAAGAAAACATTAAGAGACCAAATAATTTACACCGAAGAAACCTCTACCCCTTTCACCCAAAGAAACCAAGCACCATCACTCTAAATCAACCCCACTCTACAACTCCAACGTAACCTCCTCCCCCTTAACCCGACCAATAACAGTCCCCGGGGCATACTTTGGAATAACCTCATCATCGTGCAACATAGCAAACTCCTCAGTAGCGTCCCGTCCGGCAAAGTTCATAATGGCATTAGCTCCTCCGGGGTGATCCTCAAGGAAGTTGGTGAGATCCATAACAACGCCCTTGACAGTGACCCAGACGTCCTCCTTGGTGTTGTGCTTGGCGACTTCCTCCATGGAGTATTCCTTCTCAGGGACCTTAAAGTTCTTTGGGTCCGGCTTTGACTTTGGTGCCTCAGCGGTAGGCTGGGCGACCTGTTGTGGGGTGTTTGGGCCTGGGGCGGCAGAGTTGGAAGAGGTGTTGAGGGCGAGGGGAGAGGCGCCGGACTGGTTGGCCCATTCGATGGTGAGCTTGCCTGGGTTGGCGGGGTCGAGGTGGAGGGTGATTTGGCCGAGGCGGTCGGCGGCGGTAGAGGCGCCACGGAGGACCTTCTGGAAGAGGTATTGAGAGGCGGTATCACCAGCGACACGGCCGTAGACGACACAGCCCAAGAGGGAAGAACCACCGAGACGGTTGGCGCCGTGGACACCACCGGCGACTTCACCGCAGGCGTAGAGACCCTCGAATGGCTTGCCCTCTGGGTTGAGGACGCGGGCCTGGTCGTCAATCTCAATACCACCCATGGTGAAATGGAGGACGGGCTGCATGAGGGCGACGTGGAACTCGTCGTCGACGGAGAATGGGACGGCTGGGAAGAACTTCTTTCCGTACGGATCCTTCTTCTTGCCCTCAGAAATGTCGTTGTAGTCGGAAAAGACGGACTGGAGCTCCTCTGGCTTGACGCCAATCTCGGCAGCGAGCTCCTTGCCAGTCATCTTCTTCATGAGGCCACGGCCAGAGTAATGACGGGTGTGGAAGTCGAGAACCTTGGAGGCCTTGGAGTTGAGGACTAGGCGGATTGGGAAGGTGGTCTTGAACATCTCGCCAGAGACGTAATCACGGTGACCGAGCTCGTCGCAGAAGCGCTGGCCCTTGGAGTTGAGGAGGATACCACCCTCACCACGGAGAGCCTCAGCGGCCAAGAACTTGACCTTTGCGTGTGGGTCCTTTGGATCGACGAGACCAGTTGGGTGGACCTGGACCTTGTCGAGATCGATACCGCGGCCACCAATAGCCATAGCCATCTTCTGGCCATCACCAGTAGCGTGAGCACCGTTGGTGGTTGGGAGGTCGTAAATCTCTGGGCGGTACTTCTTGAGGAGCGAGTCCTCGGTGAAATCAGCGGCGTAACCTCCGGTAGCGAGAATGACTGGGCCGTTCTCGGTAAATGTCTTTCCGTCAACCTCGTAGTCAACACCAGTGACGAGGTTGCCCTCCTTGTTGATCTTGGTGACGCGGGCCTTCTTGATGATTTGAACGCGGTCTGGCTCAGCCTCGGCGAGATCCTCGAGCTTTTGCATGAGAGCGTAGGTGATGGCCATACCAGGAAACTTGGCATCGTGACCTCTGTGTGTTCTTGGTTCCGAATGTCCACTGCGTAACTCGTTAGTCTTCGGTTCTCGCCGAAACTAGTCGCTAATCGTGCGAAAACAAGGAGAAGGAATTGTCGCTTACCCAAGACGAGAGACGAGAGTGAGATCGAGGTTGAATTGATCCATCAACCATTCGACAGCGGACGCAGACTTGTAGGTGAGCACCTTGATCAAGTCGGGTCTGGCCTTGTCACGGGCAGACTTTAATGTGTCCTGGTAAAACTTGTGGATGCTGTCTGGGATGCCGGCATCAACCTGTGTCCGTGTGAGAGCACCGTTGATTCCGGATGTGGCTTTTGTCGAGTTTCCTCCAAAGAATCCATTCTTGTCGAGAACAATCACGTTTCCTCCGTCGAGGTAGATGGTGTGGGCAGCGGAGAGACCAGACACTGGAGAGCGAGGGCGATGGTTAGTTTGCTGTCTTCTCGAGACGGGACGAATCCTCTGCTGGGGCTCGCGGAAAACTTACATCCTCCACCGACGACGATAACTCTTGGGGCCATGATTTCGTTTGTTTGCTCTTTACTTTGTGTGTGTGTTGTTTATTGCTGGGGTATAAATGGCGATGGTGAGATTCGAGAGAGCTTCTTGTTTGTTTAGGAGATGATGTGTTTGTGGTGGGGAGAGGAAAAGAGTTGAACACTGAAGAGAAAAGTTGGGTGAGGATGGTCGTCGCTTCTTGTATCCACTCGATCTGAGGCTGGAGGGGCAATTTTGACGAGGAGCGCGGTCTGCCAGTGTCCACCGGTAGCCGAGCCGAGGAATGCAGCATGGCACGGGGAACCTTTTCAGACGTTTGAAAAGTGTGGGGCAGCCAATCACGGGCGCTGAAATGGCTTACTCATGCAGTCTTACTGAGGGCCCTTGGCCTCTTCACATGCTGTCGATTGCCTTGGTTGCTTAAGGGCGCTGAAGTCCACCATGTCGACCGTTTCTCCCTTGTGAAGGACTCAAGGAGATCTACTGAAAGTTACAGCCATCTGGGGCTTCAACGATCCTGGGAAACAAGAGGTGCAGTTTCTCCACAAGGGGCCGGGCCAGTAATCCGTACCCCGGACCCTCCGAAGTGGAACTGCGTCAACCTCCTCCCATCATCCAGGTCGAAAATCTCAACACCACGCCGTCTTGCGAGGATCCGAGTCTCACATCGTTATTCATAGCACCACTCTTGACAAACTGGTGATGCTGCAGTGCAAAGTGGCCACTCTTCAACCCACAAATCTGCTGAGGTGTGCATTGCATTACACGTGCCGTAATATCGACGCGGCGGAATCTGGCGTAACGTGCCCTGTATCGCAACACTCTGTTCCTGACGTCAATAATCTCTGGAGGGAGGCTGAAGAAGACGAGGATGAAGAGACCGTGTCCCTTGGTGATGCTGTTCCTTGCAGTTCAAGAGCATCTCTACAATTTCGAATCCCAGTCGAATATTCGTCCGTCTTGTAAACTTCAAGCCCGCACTCTCCGCAATCCAACATGTGAAAGTCTTTAGTCAAGGACCCTCTAGAAGTCCCTGAAAACGCAGGCATCACCCACAGAAGATCCGTTGTGGAGACTCTTACCCCGTCTCCACCTCCCTGCCTTAGCCCAACACAATCACCGCGTCGTCCATCTCCTTTCCCCGTGATCTCCCTTCCCCGTGACATCGCGGCCACAAAAAGGCGACCGGCATCCCGTGGCGAACCTCGCTCCAGACTCTCCCAAACCCAAAGCCGAGGATGAGCCGACTGCCGACTAAATCACCTGACACCCACCAAGCTTTCCACCATCTCCTGTCGGGATTAGCGTGTTCGAGCTGCCATGAACGCTTGGCGGGGTGTAGATGGTCCAAGCGTTGGGGATCTAACGGCGGAGTGACGGGAAAGGGTTCACCTTTTGAACATCATCTTCACGTCAAGAGCCGCATCGCCACTTTTGCTCGGAACGGGCCGAGAGACGTCAATCAGTCAGATACAGGAGGAGTTTTCCGAGAGACGCTACCGATTCCGACACAGAGGAGACGACATCCCCGAAAGACGACCCCCATCCCCACCGAGTGCTTCCGAACGAACCCCTGCGAATACGAGATACCCCACCACAACCACCGTAACGACGACAACAAACAATGAAAGCAACGCTCGACAACTAAAGTCACTGTTTTCTTTGTTCTGTACTTTGTTTCGCACGGCTTTCGAAGCTTCCGCCATCTGTCCCACCACATCAATCTTTCTTTCTCTCGTCACAACTGCGCATCTCACCAACAACATCCCCCACAACATCAACCTCCGCCAACTCTCTCCGCCCTTGATTTACCACCGCCAACCTCGCCATCATGGCCAACAACCAGATGGACCAAAAGAAACGCACGCAGGAGGCCATCAAGCGCGAGATTGCCGAAGCCACCGCCGGCGCAAATGGCCAGCCCATGAAGTACAAGCTGCTGGACATGGTAGGCAAAGGTTCATTCGGTGCCGTCTTCAAAGGGTGCGTCCATCTCCACCATATCTTGCATCTTGACATTTTGGCAAACCCTCGAACCATCACTAATGTTGCATCTAGCATCGACACGCAAACCAAACAAATCGTCGCCATCAAAGTCCTTAACCTCGACCAGCCCGGCACCTCCGACCTCGAAGACGCCCAGAAGGAAATCGCCATGCTCACCAACCTCAAGCAGTCGGAATGCGTCAATGTCACCGCCTACTATGGCTGCTTCCTCATGGGTCCCAAGCTGTGGGTCATTATGGAGTTTTGTGGCGGTGGGAGTGTCCGTACGCTGGCCAAGCCGGGGAAGATTGGTGAAAAATATATCGTGGTGATATTGAGAGAGGTGCTGGTGGCCCTGCAGTATATCCATCGACTGGGGATTATACACCGAGATTTGAAGGGTAGGTGCGGTTTGGTACTGGTGGGATTGGGCTAATTGTGTGGGCAGCGGCGAATATTCTCATTAATAATGATGGAAGGGTGCAGATTTGTGATTTTGGTGTCAGTGCGCAGTTGAGTAATGTTGGTGGAAAGAGAAAGACGCTGGTGGGAACGCCGTGGTGGATGGCACCAGAACTGATCAAAGGGACGGACTACGACTACAAGGCAAGTTTGGCAACACAACTATCTACAGGCTGCTTCTAACATTTCCCCAGGTCGACATGTGGTCCCTCGGCATCACCCTCCTCGAAATGGCCAACGGTCGCCCACCCCATTCCCACGAAGACGCCGGCCGCGCCCTCATGCTCATCCCCACCCAACCTCCACCCCGTCTCGAAGGCGGCGAATGGTCACAAGGTCTTCGTGACGTCGTAGCCCTCTGCCTCAATGAATTCCCCAAAGACCGCCCCACCGCCGAAGAACTCTCCAAACACCGCTACATCAAAGCCTGCCGCACGCCCACCACCGTCCTCCGCGACCTCATCGCCCGTTTCGAAGCCTGGTACAAGACCTCTGGCGTGCGCCAAAGTTTCTTCTTCGGCCAGGGCCCGAATACTGATACCGCCGAGGACGAGTGGGACGATGATTGGGACTTTGACGACTATAAGAAGCGTATGAGTCTGATGCCGAGCTGGGACGAGGACAATGCGGGAGGCGGGGATAAAGACGGGACTGTTAAACCTGCCAGGCCAGAGTTGGGTAGGTTCAAGACGGCGCCGGTGGGGATGGGGGGTGGCATTCATCCGTTGCAGAGGATCTTTCAGCCCGAGGGGGCGGCGGAGGGTGGGATATATTTACCGGACCTTAATGAGGAGCCGGTGCAAAAGCCACAACAACAGCAGCAACAGACGCAGCAGAAGATGGAGAGGCCGCCGGTGCAGCAGCAGCATCAACAACAGCAGCAACAGGGGCAGCCGAGAAAGGGTGGGTTTCCGGTGAATGCGGCGTTTCAAGGGCAGTTTGGACAGGGGGCGAATCAGTCGAGGCAGGTTACGCCGGTGAATACTAGGCCTGTTACACCGCAAGATAGAGGTAACGCCGTCGGCGGGGGTGGATTCGGTGGTGGTGGTGGAGGCTTTGGCGGCAATGCTGGCGGTATCAATATGATTGACATCCCCGAGTTTGGCGACACCCTAGTCATGCGCAGCCCCCCTGCCCCCGTCCGCTCAAACACCCAAATCCGCATCCCTTCCTACCACGAAGACGTCGAGTCGGAACAAGAAGCAATTACCCCCAACGCAGCCGCCCCGCCCTCCCAACCCTCCGTCTTTAACTGGGGCCAACCAGGCCAGAATCCTATGAAGGTCGCCAAGCGCCCAAAACGCTCCGATAGTCTCGGCGCTTCCCCCTTTGGCAAACTTCGTGAACCAGCTCCACCACTGCCGCAGACTGATATTGGCAAGATTGTTGACTCTCTCGGCGATCAGGACAGTTCAAAGGGTGGTTTGGCAAGTCCGAGGAGAATGCCCACGTCCGCACCGTCTTCACCGCCGAGACAACCAGCGCTGAGACGACCCCAAATGCCGGACCATTCAAAGAGCGCCATGCATCTGGGGATTAATGCGATGCATAAGAAGCCTACGCACGTCTCGTCACGATCTACCCCAAGCATGGCCGACATGACGGCTACGACACCGACACAACCAATGCCTTCCATCCCCGACGGCATCCTCGGCAGCTTCATGCCCCGCCACCCATCCAACAAAGGCATGCCTCCCGGTCCGCCAGGCGCACCACCTCCAAGCGGACCGCTTCCGCAGCTTCCGCTCGGCAGGAAGCTAAATAAACGCCCGTCTGAACTAGCCCTCCAAGCAGCAGCCGGTAGGGACATTGCACCGCCCCCTCTCACGCCGGGACGCAAACCACCTACCCCCTCAGCACAGATGACACGGTTTAACCTGACCAACGCGGGAACACTTGGGTTGTCGCCGAGCCCGTACCTTCCGCCTGCGACGCCAAAGTTCCCCACAATGCAGAGAGTCCAGCCCTTCAATGTCCCCTCTGGCCCCGGCCACTCGACGCAATCCTCGCGCTCTGACGCCCCCGGACCTGGCCACTCGGCGCAGTCAAGTAGGTCGGGCCACATGCCCTACCACTCCGCCCAGTCGTCAGCTGCTTCCTCATCCGCCTCTCTAAACCAACCCCGCCCTCAACACCCCCAACAACACTCCCAACATCCTCCCCACCTCCGCCCCCCTCACCAACGTCCCGCCCAACCCCGCCCCCAACATCACCAAACCCGCACCCCCGTCCCAAACACCACCACCACTTCTTCCTCCTCCTCTCGCCCCATCCCAGCCCCAGCCTCGACAGACCCCACCCTCGCCACCGCAGACGCAGCAACCTCAGACCGCGAAGCCGCCCACCTCGCCCTCCTCCGCCAACATAACCTCCGCCCCATGCCAACCCACCCCGTCAACCCCGCCATCTTCGACCCCTTCCCGCCCCCCTCCCTCCTCAAATCCGAAACGGAGAGTATGTTGAATTTGATGATTGAGAGTTTAGAGGTGCTGGGTGAGGCGGTGGAGAGGGTGCATGAATACGCTAAATCCCGGCCCGAAGAGCTCTCCGAAGAGGTGCGCGACGCTTTCGTGTCGGACGAGCCCGCAATGGAACCGGAGTTTCTGCAGCGGTGGGGCGGCAAGGGCATCACCACCTGCTCGGACCAGGAATGGGCCGACCTCGTCGACGGGCTCAAGACGTTTTTGGAGAGTGATGTGAGTAAGCAGAAGGAACGGATGGAGAGGAAGAAGGAGGGGGAGAATGAGGGGTGGGATACGGGCGAGGAGTCGGGGAGGGAAAGTGCGGATCCGTTTGCGTTGGAGAGGTTCGATGAGAGCGAGGAGGAGACGCCGGTGGCGAGGAGTGGGCCTGGCGGGCCTGGCGGAGGAGGGTGGGATTTCGGGGAGGTTAGTGGAGAAGGAGGGAGAAGTGGACCCCCTGGCGGGGGAGGGGGAGGGGAGGAATTGAGGGGGGTGGAGCTGGATCGGTATTTGGAGGAGTTGGTGGAGGGGGTGGAGAAGGAGGGGGGGAGGTAGGAAGAAGGGGAGGAGGGGAAGGATAGGGATATTGAAAGGATATGGGTAATGGAAGGATTTTTTTAGGCTCTGCGGGAAAGGGACCGGGTTTGGTCATATTGTTTCTTTTTTAAGTATTTTTATTGTTATTATGGGATGATTCCGGCTTTAGAGTGGGAGTTAATCGGGGGTTTTATTGTATTGTTAATTTAGCAAGCGGGCAAGTAGAGGGGTGGATTTATTATTATGGGGTGATATTTATATTTGTTATCTGGTTCCCAACTTCAACATCTTCCATCCTTCATCCGACTCCTTCGCATCCTCTTCAAATTGGGGTGCAAAGCTTGGAAATACGTGCATTCGAGCGGTTATGGACGGAGAAATCGAACGTGTCTGCACCGCCATACAGTGATCGTGACAGTAAAGACCTACGTACGAGAAACTCAGCTTGTCACTGCGAACGACACGTCGATGCGGTACGGTACTGTACTGTATATGGGGACGGACGAGCTCATAAACGGAGAAGGAGTTACCAAGGGGACTCGTCACGTATGCAAGCTTCGCTTTACAGGGAGTCTCGTACGAGATCAAGAAGATCTGCTCGATTCGTTTCACGCGTGCTATACAATCAACATGTACAGATGACATTGAAAACTGCACGATTCAGCAAAACGAAAAAGGAGAAATGGTTAGCCACGTATACAACATGCTAGAATCGCATGATGCCGTACGAGATGAATTGTAGCTCGATTCTTGTTACGTGGTACTATACGAGGAAGGACATCGAAGACATACGATTCACCGACCAAGAAATACACAACGAAGGATACCGATACGTATCGACCTGAATATGGATCAACATAGGAGGTGTTTTATGGGGATGATCATGAAGCTGGTACGAAGACAGGAAGAGTGACGTTCTATCATATCATATATATATAGTTACGACATACTTACCCAGCACAGTGTGATTGTACGAGATGGAGTATTGCTCAACTTTCACCACTGGCACGTACGTGTGCTATAAGTACAAGAGAGAAGGGTGGGGGGCATTGGAGAAGATACGTTTCAGCAGGTGCAAACTGGGAGAAGCGAGGAATACACGGACCAGAAAGAAGTACAAAGGACTCGGAATGGAGTATACGTACGTACGTGGTATGCAGAGAGGTGGTGTTTACGTTTCCAACATGCATAAGCTGGAAACGTAAACAGCACTGAGGACGACCACGATCGAAATTCATAGCACTTTAATGACACGTGTTCTATTCAAGAAAGGATATTGATCGAAGAGAGTATGATTCAACAGGCACAGCAGTCACAGACGAATACACGAATCAGAAAGAAGTACAAAGGATTACGGAGTATACGTACATAAGCTGTACGTGGTGGAGGAACTTTGGTCACGTTTACAACAGGCTTCGAACGATGCCAGTGAGGCAAAATGAGATCAAGAAACACTTTGGAAGTTGAGATAACACGTGTGCTATACAACAAAGGATCTTGACGAGGATTGTACGCTTCGGCAAGTAGGAACGATAATGGGGATTTGGGATGTACCGAGAAAGGAAGAAAACTGAGGAGCACCAAAAACTGTACGAGTTAAGTGTGTACTCATACTGCACTGCGCCTGTGGTTCAAAGCATGCAATCTACACAAAATATGTAGAGTACATGTACACCAAAAAGGTAGAGTGATTAGTAGACTGAATTGTACCCATATCATCACTCTACATTTTTGGACTCCCGGCCTTCATTAAATTCCCTCATACAAACTCAAAAACGCTTTTTCCACCCACCCCCCCCACCAAAACCCCATAGCCTCGAAACAAAATGCGAATCAGTATGCAAAAAGCGAAAACACAGATCCAGTCTAGACACCATCTACCTCTCACATTATAATGGTTATCTACCTACACACTTTGCAATATACCTTTATACTATCTTAATAAGGGGTATCTACATGAGCAATCTACGCTCAAATTGTTGCTCTACTGCTAGCATATTGTTCA
>ML119982.1:0-20246 GCA_003788565.2 Ascobolus immersus RN42 | reverse complement strand
CTCAAGGTACCAGGCTTAGGTCTAGAAGAGGATCTAGGAGCTACGGTAATAGACTTCAACAGATCTGGGTACCTATCATTCGGTGCATTTATAGCACGTGAATATGTAGGTGGACTCGGCTCTGGCTCATTGGGTGCATCCAGACTAGGACCATCAGGTACATCATAGTCTTCCCCACTGGACGTTGATTCTGATGTAGAGGATGTTGTGGTAACAGGGTGGCGCTCGACCGTCTCTGGTACCAATGGCATCTCCTTATCTTTATCTGAGTCCAATGAAGTGTCACTACTCTGCCCTGTAGGATACAGGAGTTCAAACCCTGTCATCCTGGGTTCTATACCGAAGTTCTTTCAGTAAAAGCGAGCGTCACGTGCTGGAAACTCATCTTCAATGAATTTTACATCACGAACGAGCTTGACTGTCTTACTCGAAGAATTCCATACACGGAAGACGTTTGTGGATTCAGTATTACTGAGGAAGATACCAGGTGTAGCTCTTGGCTCTGAAAGTGTCTTGGTCCGAAGTTCAGGGGGGACAGTGACAAACACTTTACATCCAAAGAGACGTAGATGACTATAGCCTTGTCTCTTGTTTACTGTATTGCCAAATACAAGATCGTAAGGAATTGCAGGTTTATCCGTATTGGGAGCTCTGGTTATGCCCCGATTTTCGGTATACGCAGCCATACGAATCCCTTCTGGCCAAAATCCTTCTGGTAACCCAGCCTGAATCATCTGTGTCCGGGCAGACGTCTGTAATGTGCGGTTCATCCGCTCAACCTTAGAGTTCTGCTCGTGAGCATAGGATCCAGTTACTTCAACAGTAATTCCTCGTGGGGTAATGACGATCTTGAAAGCTTCACCATGTAGTTCCAAAGCCTGATCTAGATGAATGCGTTGTACCTTTAACCCTAGTAAGGTTTCAAGGCGAATGATGAGATTCAACAGTTTCCCCGCCGCTTCATCTTTCGTCTGTAAGAACAGTACCCATACATATCTGGAGTAATCGTCTACGACCGTCAGGAACCACCTCACCTTTCTTGGTGTATCTGTAGGGGTTTGCCCTGTTAAGGTGGATTCTACGAACGGTCCACAGAGATCGATATGGAGTAATGCTAGTGGGCGATCACCTGGAGTCCTTTGATTGTTGGAGCCTGGCTTCATGCATTGTTTCCCAAGGGTACAAGCTTCGCAGTGTGGTGCTTTTGAGAGATTGAACTGACCGTACTGGAAGTCTGGAACCAACCCAGAGATGTTTGCCATGATGCGCATGCGGGTTAGATTGATGTGTCCCAAGCGTCTATGCCACTTCATGTAGTTATCAATGGTAGTCTGGCTTTTTGAGGTAGGCCGCATTTGCACAGACTGACTTAGATGAACCAGTAGATATCTTGATCTGGCCTGAAGGAAAGATATAGAGTCCTTCATCTTCGTCATACTGTGCTTGCAGTAGAACATTCCCAGTGAGTGGATCAAAGACAAATCCAATGTCGTTGATGTGAGTCATACCGTATCCATCTTTCGTTAAGGAACGGGTGCTGATGAGATTAACTTCGATCTCTGGGACAAAGATGACGTCCTTGAGTAGAAGTGTACTCATCCTGATGTTGCCACTACCAACTCCTGGAATTTCCTTGCCATCTCCAAGCACAATGTCCACCTCTCCACCAGGGCCAAATGCCTTGAAATCCTCCAACAATTCTTTATTGTTCGTGATATGTCTGCTGGCACCTGAATCATCTGCCCAGATATCCTTAGGAATAGCAGTACGTCTGGATTTCGATGCCTTAAGTACACAGCTCACCGTGATCTTAAGCTTCTTCTTCTTCTGTACATCCTTCGCCCAATCTGGTGCCTTATCCGGATGCTTTTCCCAGCACTTATCAACAAAATGATTGTTACGGTTGCAGTGAGAACACTTGGGAGAAGGCTTATCCTTGTTGTTGGAGCCTCTATCCTTGCTGTTATCCTTCCTAGATTGCGAGCTATCCTTCTTCTGCTTTTGTAGACCTCTCTTCCTTCCAACAAGCGCCTTTGTAGCTTGTTGATCAGCAGTGTCATTATCCTCCATTCTGCCCTTGTTTAGGAAGGCATCAGTGGCATGACTGCGGGTCAGGTCCGTCTTCTGAGTAAGACTATCGACCAGCGAACGATACTGCTTTGGTGCCTTCACCAAGAGTACAGTGGTAAGAATATCGTCAATCTTCATGTCCATCCGCTTAATCCGATCGGCCAACTGATTGTATTCGTCCAATCCTGAACGAAGGTCTTTAAAGGTTGGTTGATCTGGAATCGTAATCCTCAACAGATCTCTCCAAGTCTTGACGAAAGCTTGGGTATCGCTGTGCTGATATTTGTCTTTGAGATGCTTCCAGACAGTACCTGGAGTCGCTGTAGGATTGGAATCCTTGATGAAAGTCCTGAGATCCTCCGTTCTGGTGGGATCCAAAGAAGCCATGATGGTACGGATCGCGTTCTGCGAATCCTCCTCCCACTTGAACTTGTACATATCGATGTCCCAATTGTTGTACTTGGCACGGCCATCCACAGTAGTAGGCTTGGTAGGAACGTCGTGAACAGTGTACCAGACTTTGAGCTTTGCTAAGTAAGCTTCCATTCTTGGGGACCAGATGTCGTAGTTTTCAGAGTTCAAGTTTACCAACTTAACTCCTGGCATTCCAAAGCCAGAGAGCTCCTCAGAACTAAGACCAGAGTTGACTACTGGCATCTTGAACAAGTGCTAAGAAAGCCTTGAACGAGTAACAAATGCCTTGGACGACGAGGGACCTTGGACGACGAGGGGCCTTGGATTTGGACGACGAGGGGCCTTGGACGACGAGGGGGTCTTGGAGTCGGGGCGAACGGGAGTTCGAGCCTTGGACTGAGTAAGCAAGCCGGTTGACGGGCGAACCGAGAGGTTGGGTGAGCGCCGGGGAGAGCTCAAGCCTTGACTGATGAACGGGGCCGAGAGAGCTCGGAATCGAACGCCGAGAGACGGGCGAACGAGGACACGTAGTGCGGGCGCCGAGAATGCGGAGTCTGTTTGACCGAGTGGTTTTGAGCGAGGGCTTGACCGAGTGGTTTTGAGCGAGGGCTTGACCGAGTGGTTTGACCGAGTGGTTTGTTCAGTCTGTTAAGAACAAATGTGACTCTTAATCTGAAGAACAAAAGTATGCATTTCTACAGAGGATCCCTTTACTATATATACATGAAAGACAGAGGACAGATAAACAAGCTCAGTAACAGGTACCTTGGAGGACTGTACCTCGCTTGGACATACAGTGGGAGAGCGCATATCGGCGTTATTACCTCAACACAAGTAACATCCGGCTTGTGCGTGCCAGTGGGTTCCGTCGACTTGTGCGGACTACTACGCTTCTTACATCCCCATTGGCACTTCCCTTTATCTACCAATATTAAGGACATGTCCCTCTGACCAGCCCCAGTAGAATCCAAAAGAATCGTAGCAGGGCTGCAGTACTCGCGTGCTGTACGGAGCTCGAGTCGATCGTAAAACTCTTCTTCTCCATATGATTCAAGTTTCACCTCGTACACCGGTTAACGACATGTTCGCTCGAACTACTGCGCTACTTCCATCCCAATTACTAGTAACACTTTCCTTAAAGTACCCAATTAAGAATCAGCTGCAACAAAACCTTAATACCCCACCGAAAAACGTCAAAAGCACACCCAGTGCCTGCGGAAAAAGAGCGTCAGAGACGTACCTCAAGAGCGTACTTGACAGAAGCTAAAAGAAACGTGTGATACCAGTACGGGTTGTCTGACGTCGCGCTGAGTCGGACGGCTCTCTGATATATCTGATAAATGCGCACATCTCGTAAAATGATTCCGTCCTGCGTAGCCACTGCGCTACTTCCATCCCCATTAACACTTCCCTTATCGTTACATATGCATAGCAAGTATAAGCTGAGAAAACTTTGAAAGCCTAGCGGAAAAAAAGGGAAAATTAAAAGCACCGTGACACGCGCCCAAGTGATGCTGGAAAAGAGCGTCACTCCGACAAAAGCCAAAAGAAGCGTACGTTATCACCCAACAGGGTGTTTAATCATTCGGATGCAGCCCTGAGTCGAACCGTGTTTCCAAATTCAGATTCTTTCTCGGTTTGATGCATGTATCTAGTACTTGGCTTCTTCGCCCCATTGTAAAACTGTTCTCAGGTCATTTTCGAACTTTGGGAATCCAGGCCACCTGTCAAGTCTCGATCAAACGCCTAAGTCTAAACCAGGCAGTTTACACCAAGAATTTGTATGCGAGGCCGGGTCGTTTACCGGGTCGCCTACCAGGTCGAAAACCGGGTCGGAAACCAGGTCATCTACCAGGTAGAAAGAAAGTAAAAGAACAACTCATCAACATCTTCAATCTTTTCACAGAAAGCATTAATTCAGAGGCAGAATCGAAATCAGAATCTTAAAGTCTTTATGAAAACGCTTAACCACTTGACCAACGCCAACATTTACGAAGAAATGCTCTTTGATACAGATTTATTGCCTCTTACGGCTTCATGCGGAAATGTAGAAGTCGATGACGCCCTACCTGGCGATTATTCCAGGTCTGTTCTTTCCTGGAAGAGGGTTTAGGTGGAAGTGGATAAGACTTCAAGCGCACAAAAACCTCACTTGAGCCTGGTCAAACTCTTGTGCTGCCGATGAAAAAGACCAGGTAGACAAGTGGTTGAAATTCTCTATGTACACTTTGGCCTGGTTCACACCAAAGCGGTTTACCATGGGGTTCGAAACGGTTGCGCTACTTACATCCCCATTAACAACGCATACAAACCTTCTTTTATAGCCCCAAAGCATCTCTCCTCACCCTATACAAATGCTAAAAGAAACGTAGGGATGTTCGCTGAAAGGACTCGAATCGTTGCGTAAGTTCGAGGACAAGCTTGCTCTTTGATTGCATGTCGTTCGTGGACTATAAGACTGCAGCTTGGAATCTTTACTGCTACGCTATTCACATCCCCATTGACATTGCATACGAAGTAGCTTCACTTATTGCTCAAATGAGCTTACACTGGAAACGATAAAAGAAAACGTAATAAAGCCTGGTTCCAGAAGTGAACTGGACTCGGAGTTGATTGTGTAGCAACGGTACCAAGGCGTTGTTGAATCTCGTGGGTTTAATTAACCAGCTTGCTCTCTCTTTTCTGCTACGCTATTCACATTCCCATTGGCATCGTATCCGAAGAAGTAGGTTTAATTATAACTCGAATGACCTTACTTCACTGGAGAAACTAAAAGAACCGTACGGTGTGTTGGTGGAGTTGAGCCGTAAGCCGTACTCGTGTAGTAATCCGAGCATGCATTGGTGGATCAGTTTCGTAGCAATAGTTCGATCAGGCATTCTTTTCCACTGCGGTACTCTTCCATCCCCATTGACACCTAGCATATAAAACCCCTACAGTAATGAATCTCATCGCATTTAAGAGAGCGGAAAAAGAACGCAAGCGGCTCACTGGAACCTGGGTTGAATCGTGGTCTTTCCGGTAGTGCCAGCGGGACATTCTTGTTGCATGTCGTACCCAGTTTCTGTTGGTGTCTAAATTGCTGCCCTATGGACATCCCCATTACCACTTACTTAAGTACCGAAAACCATACTTCCCAATGAAGTACTTACAAGTACATTCGAATTGAAGAGAGCGAAAAAAGAACATACGACGCTCACTCGATCAACGCACGGAGGCTGAGTTGAATCGTGGTCTTTTCTAGTAGTTTCCTGCAAGTCATTAATGCATTTTGTCAAAAGCACCACTCTCTTAGACTAGCTACATTGTGTCACTGGTGCAGGCGTCCTCGACACAGGGTATATAAGGACGGCGCCTGATCCACCTCAATGAAAGTCACTCGTTCTCCACCATAACTTCGTACGTTTGACAGGTTATAGCCCGGCACTTTCTCTGTGTTATTACAAACTCCTACTCTATCTCTTTTTTTTACCCTCCCACCCACCCATCGATACATTCTATCATTGTTGATACAATGGCTCCTACCAGCGACTCCACCATCGTCAACCGCACTCCTGCTGCTACACAGATCAAACTCACTGAGAACAACTATCATCAATGGAAGGATGCAGTCCTGATCGCTCTCGCTGGCATTAATGCTCGACGCATTGTTACGCAGGAGGAGGTGATGCCGCGCGCTGACGCTACTCAACAGTATCGCGAGTTTACTACTCGCTGCGAACAGGCCGCCAGTCTCCTTCATCGCAGCTGTGGCTATACTGCGGCATCCCTTATCACTGGTAACTTCAATCCAGTGCGCATTTGGCAAATTCTCGACAATGCATATGGCACCGGCAGACCATATCGTAGCCGACTCCAACTCCTCACCAAATTCCAGCGCCTGAAGATGACCTCCGATATCAAGACTGCCGCTGCATTCATCGCCAAAATGCGTGAGTATCAGGCTGAACTTGCACATTCTGAAGATGAGCTTAGCGATCGCCGACTCCTATCGCATCTCCTCACTGAGCTGCCTGAGCGTTACGCCACGACAGTTACTGTTATCACTCATTTGCCTCTAGCGGAACAGACACTCGACCGCGCAGCTCTTGAGCTTCAAGCCTTTGAGGATCAAAGCAATATGAGAGAAGATGCCATTGGGGGCTCCTCTCACTCTGCTACTCGCCGACATGCCAATGCACTCTCGGTGGTGTCTCGCCCACGAGGAGGAGGAAGCTACAGAGGTGGTAGAGGTGGAAATCGTGGACGATACAGCAACCGTCGTGGAGGAGGCAGTAGCAACTATGGGAGGCGCACTGTCGGTAGAGCTGCACCTGACGATGAGTGCCGTCACTGCCATCACAAGGGTCATTGGGCAAGGGATTGTCGTCAACGGAAAGCCGAACAACAACGCAACACGACTAATGCTGGTGGTCACACTGCAACAGCGAGACCAACTAACCAAGTTGAGGCGGTGGATGAGTACTTTGTCGACACTGCTGCGCCCGCACAAGCATCGCGCCATTGACTAGAGGTGTCTGCTGACACCTCACTCTGTGATAGTGATGAGACTATCACAGAACAGTGCGAAGCTAACGGAGACATCTTGGATGTTCCGTTAGCGGCTGCCTATACCGGGAATGCTAGCCTCTCTCGTTCCAAGATCATACCGCTAACGATTAAGGGCTCATCATCCAAGACGACAAAGTGGATTGTCGATAGTGGAGCATCCTATCATATGACAAACGACCGCTCAGCATTCAGCGACATGCGCACCCTTGCAACACCTCTCCAAGTCAAAATCGCCAACGGAACAGAGTATCCCGCTACCGGCATTGGAAGAGTGCATATCCGTCTCACTGACCAATCGCTACTTACACTTGTCGACTGCCTCTATATCCCTGACTTTGCAGTATCACTACTGTCGGTCGATGCACTGAACGAATCCCAACTAGATGTCCGCTTCAATGCTCGCAACCGCACATGTCAGATTCGCCATATGGATGCACCAAAAGCTGAATACTGGACCTTCATTGGTCGCAGTAATAGGCATGTGCGCACCTGCTTTGTCTATGGAAGAGTGGAGCAACAGCGCGCTGAGTTTGCTGCTGCACCGATGCATGCGTACACTAGCAGTAGTGTTGGTTATGAGTCTGAGGTTAAACCTTCGGATATCGCTACCGCCTATCCGACACAAGCGAGGGTGACACAGACATCTGAGCCTCCGGCGCTAGAAAAGTCTGCACGTCGTCTGACGATACCCCTCTCACTTTGGCACCAACGCTTTGCACACCTCAATGCAGCAGATCTCAAGTGCATCCTCTCACCACGGCTGTATGTCAATGATATGTTGATACACAACGGAGCACATGGGCGACATGCATCAAAATGCGAGGTCTGTGTCATGGCAAAGGCTAAAGTCAAGTACCAAAGGAAGTATCATCCTCGAAGAGCAACCCGACCGTTAGAACTGATTCACAGTGACCTGTGTGGACCTATTACACCAACTTCTCGTCAGCGCAGTCGCTACTTCATAGTCTTTGTCGACGACTATACTCGCTTAGTATCAGTGCGCTTCCTTCCATCCAAGCACTCTGACATCGTCACCGCAGCATTCCTCGAGTACAAAACAGAAATGGAAGCGAAAGACTTCTTCTCCGGCACTGATACATCGCCACAGCGCTTCACCATATCACGGTTCCGTTGCGACAATGGGAAGGGAGAATACGACAATGATCTCTTCAGAACGACACTCAAGGACAGTGGCATTCACTTTGAGCCAGCACCCCCCTACACTCAACACAAAAATGGAGTTTCTGAGCGCATGATTCAAACGATTTGTCGCAAGGCTAGAGCAATGATGATAGAGAGTGGTATCACTGGATCCTTCTGGGCAGAGGCAGTGAAAACCGCTGCCTATATCATTAATCGCACGCCTACCACCGCTAACGATGGAAGAACCCCCTATGAGAAGCTCTATGGCAGTACACCAAGAATCCATCATCTTCGTCGGTTCGGCTGTGTCGCCTATGTCACCACCCCCAGTGCGAAGCAGGATGGCAAGTTCAAGTCTCGAGCGCAACGGGCTATCTTCCTTGGCTATGCAGATGACTCTGTCACTATATGGCGCTTCTATCTCCCTGATGATCGCCATATCATCTATGCATCTAATGTTATCTTTGATGAGAGTCGCATCGCCTGTGATATCAAGAATGGAGCTGACACTGATAGGATTCTCGAATTGCTACGCACAAGCGAAGAGGAGGATATCACCTTTGACGATGACTCTGACGCTCTAGAGAACTCCAACAATGATACACACTGGCATCATATCACTCAGACTCCTCCAGCTCGCAACACTGCTGCGGCCGATACCGGGACATCTGGCTCAGATTGCGCTAATGTGATGCCTGATCAGCATGCAAAGCGTACTCGAGATGTCGCCGATGAAGCAACTACTTCGAATGCTATCAAGCACCGTCTACGATCTCTACCACGAGTAGCTTACTCGCGAGCGGCACAGATTCAAGGGGAAGATGGTACCGCCAGTGTACCTGACCCAAGAACATTTCAAGAAGCAGTCAATCAGACTGGCTATGCAAGCCGCTGGATGACTGGCATCTGCGAAGAGCTCGACTCATTGGCCACCAATGAGACATGGACGGTCATGCCACTGACTGATATTCCCAATGACGCTCATATCCTTAGCTCTAAATGGGTCTTCAAGCGCAAGTACTCTGCCGATGGAGCAGTCCGCTATAAAGCTCGTCTGGTGATACGCGGCTTTGAGCAGGTAAGCGGTGTCGACTATGATGAGACCTTCGCACCTGTGGCTAAGATGGTGAGCCTACGCTTGCTATTAGCATTGGCGGCGCGCCATGACTGGGAAGTTGAGCAACTAGATGTTGTCACTGCGTTTCTGAATCCCGAGGTCGATACTGATATCTATATGGAGATTCCTGAGGGCTATGATATCGGTAATGATAGCCGCAAGTCCCCCAGTCGATCGACTGTTTGCAAGGAGCGCTATGTCTTGAAGCTATGCAAAGCGCTATATGGGCTGAAACAGGCACCTCGCCTATGGTACCGACATATCGATAAGTTCCTACGCAGTCTTGGGTTTCGTCGCTGCGACTTTGATCCCAATGTCTACATCACTGACGACAACGATGAGCGTGTCATTCTACTTCTCTATGTTGATGATCTCCTCATGTTTTCAGCATCGACAAACCGGATCGCTCACTTCAAGTCACTACTGATGCAGCAGTATCGCATGACAGATCTCGGTGCGGTGCGTCAGTTCCTTGGGTTGGAGATTGAGAGAAATCGCCTAAAGAGAAGTATCACTATCCGCCAATGCCAACGTATTGACGAGCTCCTAGTGCGTACACAAATGCAGGAGTGCAATGGGCACTGGACGCCACTACCACCAATGCCATTGCAAGCTGACCCCAACTTAGCAAATCTTCTCAATGACACAGGTCGCCGCAACTACCAGTCGCTTGTGGGCAGCTTGATGTGGCTGATGCTCGGTACTCGTCCTGATATCGCCTACTCTGTCGCCGCTCTCAGTCGTTTCAATGCAACACCTGCACACATCCATGACGCTGCTGCTCGGCATGTCGTACGCTATCTCAAACTCACTCGCGGAATCGGCATAACCTACGACGGGCGGACTGACATCAACGCCTATCCCATTGGCTACACTGACTCTGATTTTGCGGGTGACACAGCGGATCGCAAATCGACTTCTGGGTATGTTTTCACCCTTTGCACTGGCGCTATCTCGTGGCGAGCCAGAAAGCAGCCACTGGTTGCATTCTCTACTGTCGAAGCAGAATACATTGGCGCATCAGATGCCGCCAAAGAATCTATATGGATTCGCAACCTCTATGCCGACCTTGCGCTCGATAAGCGACAGTCTCCCTTCGATTACATCATCTGCCGCAACTGCTCTGCACCTATGATAGACCGGATACCCACTGATGCCACCGACACACTTGATGTTCCTCCGCAACGTCTTTATCTCGACAATCATGGCGCAGCACAGCTCGCTCGACAACCACGTTTCCATGAGCGAACCAAGCATATCAGTATCCGGTATCACTTCGTCCGTGATGCGTGCGAACGCAACGTCCTTGTCATTGATTATCTTGCCAGTGCAGAGATGACTGCTGATATCATGACAAAGGCTCTTCCGCGCGATACGCATTGGCGACACGCTACTGCGATGGGATTGCATCAAGCTTAATGCACATCATCATATCGTTGGCGTAGTCTCCTGTGCCGTCAACGATATTCCCCTGCATTGGTGCAACGACATGTCGTTTAATTCATTGCAGTGGTCTTGTAGCACAGATGGAAGTATTTCCTTCCCTCACAGTCATTACAGTGTCTCCTTTTGGTCATTTTCCTTATGCAACACAAAATCCATTTCTTTAAACATTTTCTAACTACATTTTCCAAAAACCATCAAAAACTCGCAAAAATATCAAAAAATCACCAAGAAAATCACAACTCGCACTGTCGGCCCATCCATCGGCAATTAGCACAACATGCATTCCATTCAGCCTCAAATCCATCTTTTTCTTCCTCCTGGGTAATCTCCTTCTTAGACCAATAACAACCATCGAACGGACCAAAAGAGCGAGAATCACCATCACCGTTCCCCAACTGGGCCTTAGCCTCCCGACAAAGTTTGCAAACACCTCGGTCAAGTCTTGGAATCCGGCGCCGCACCATCGAAATAGCGAAATACCGATGAGTGGACAGAGCTCTCAAGTTGACATTGGCATCATCAAACTCAGGCCGAAGTGGCAAGGAAGCCCACACCTCCTCGCTTACTCGATACCTTCGAGTTTGACTTGGACGTTTTGCTGGGAGCACTCGGCGGCCTGCGACTCTGGCAGTGGTTCTGTTGTTCGTTGGCGTTTGCGTCTCTAATACTCCAGATCAGTCTCTCTGCCCTCCTCATCTAGACACAAACGAGGGGAAGACATACTCACATTTGTCGCATCAGACTCCTGTTCAGCCATGGCTACTGGCTCATCACCAAACACACCCAAAAGCACGCCATTCAGATCGCCGAAAACCACCTCCAAGACCGGATCATCGATGTCGGAACCCAACAACCTCGCCAAAAGCTCATGGAACTGGACTTGATTCGCTCTAGGCCGTGCAGCGACAGCGAGTTCCTCAAGACGGCGACGCTCGGCAGCTTCCTCAGCCTCAGCCTTCGCAATCTTCTCGGCCATTTCTCTCGCCAATCTCTCTCTGAGTTCGGAAACTGAAGGAGTGGGTGTCGCTGCCTTGACTGGAAGGCTTGCGGCCCTGGCAGCAAGGCCGCTGAAACGAATTGGACGTGCGGGCAAAGATGCTGGTGCGGGTGCTGGAACTTGCGGAATTGCCGGGCCTGGGTAGACTGCTGGTGTATCGAACAGCTCTGTGGCCGCACCCATAACTGTGGATGATGAAGGAGTGCTGGATGGTTCGGGCGGAGCGGGCATGACAGTCTTCTTAGTGACGGGGTCGATTTGGGCTTGCATTGTTGGGTACAGGAATGATGTCGTTTTTGGAAGGATTCGAGCGTAGCAAGACCCTTTTTGTCGGCAGAAGGAGGGGGTTTGTGCCCTTAGGTGGATAGATTGGGACCGGTTTTTCCTTTCTTGAATGGGAATGGATCTCAGAGAGGACTGGGAGGTAGTCCTCAAAGGTGGGCGTAGCGGCTTTTTGACTCCTCTCAGCAAGATGATTGGAGGTTATGTTCCCTACGCCCCGCCGCCAACACTGGTGGTGCCCGAAAGGCGGCCTTTTTAGGTGATCAGCAGCGCTCGAGACATAGGAGTAGAGCCTGCCTGTATCATGGATCTCTTTTGTTTTGGTATTTGTTTTTCTTGTTCCTTTGTGCCTTCCTTTGGATTCACGATGTTTTCATGGCGTCGAGTACGAGGGGAAGTGTCAAAAGCACCACTCTCTTAGACTAGCTACATTGTGTCACTGGTGCAGGCGTCCTCGACACAGGGTATATAAGGACGGCGCCTGATCCACCTCAATGAAAGTCACTCGTTCTCCACCATAACTTCGTACGTTTGACAGTCAACTCATACTACCAGTCGTCGTCCCCATAGTGACAGGGACCGGACGGGACGGACTATCCGCTACACTGATAACCTCACATCGCTTCTGCCGATACCATCCGACTCAAAGTTATCATCTCAAGAAAAGCAGACTAATGGCGACAGATGTGAGTTAAGACACGACTGGCTTCTGAGCTGGCTTGGGTCCGGCAGTTGGCGCGACGGAGGGTATTGAAGGTGGTTGAGAAGCTAGCCCGGTGGTTGTAGCGGAAGGTGTCTTCTCATCCTCGACAGTGGGCTCTGGCGGAATCGTAGAGTCCTTTGAAGAGAGTTTGAGCTTCTTCTTTGGGTTCTCTGCTTCTTGCTCCACGCCTTCTTTCTGCTCTTTGTGGTCTTTCTGCGCCTCTAATGGCTTCGCGACAGGTAGAATGTTTGGGCGACCTCGCCGGCTGGCTGTCGAACGCAAGCGCATGACTGAGAAAGGTGGTGCAGGTCTTACTGAGAGTGGTGCTGGTGTAACCGGAGCCTGAATGCCTGACGATAATGGGTTACTTTGATGATTGTCGAGTCTCTTCAGATACCAGCAATGCTTCTCTTCGTGTCCGGAACGAGAACAGTAATGACATTTTGGTTTGTTCTTTTTTCCGGAAGTCGCGCTGGTTGCAGCAGGAGCCGTTTTCGTAGGCTGCGTTCCTTTGGGAGGGTTTTTATTGGCGTTTGATGCCATCGTTTGTTGTTCCGCTAGAAAGTCGAGATCGTGCAGCGAGTTGAGTGCGTTGTTGTGGGTTGAAAGGAACGTGAAGGTCTTTTTCCTTTAGGAACTTTTCTGGGAGTCGTCACGTGTTGGTAAGCGATTGCCACGTATTGGGTATGGTTGAACCTCCACGGTACAGGCTCAAGATCGAGATCAGCCGAGAGGGGCCTCGTATTCTTATGTACTTAAGTAGCCGAGATCTTAAATTAGGCGATGTTTACTTGTATAAGTACTTACTTAACTTCAAGACAAGCACTTTTATTGAGCTTGTTAAGGATACAAATTCGTGCTAATGATCGACTTGTCAAGTTGCTAGAGGTGGGTCTTGCCTGCAGTATGACAGTTTAGTGGTCAGTTCCATCCATTCACAGCCACGAGCTAGAACACGCGAGTCATAAGTCAAGAGGTACATATCACCAAATGTCCCGAGGCGTCCGATGGAGAAAGTTTCTATGCGAAAGTATAGTAAAGCTATAAGGAAAATACATGAAGTGGTGGTGCACCACAACAACTCATTGCGTAAAGCAAGCCACCCAAGCTCTTCGACGAGTCTTGCCCATAGATGGCACCTTTGGTTTTGAGCAGGCTTCGACTGAGTATACGAACGAAGCGAGGTCATAAAATAGAAAGACAAAGAAACTTTGCAAGAACAAAACGCTGGAGAGTATGTACCTTCCGATGCAGGTAGCCTTGCATGCAACGGCTACCTTGTTGATTTCATGCATAACCAGAATCCGAGCGAACATCTTCGTGTAGTGTATCGATGTGGTGCAAGGTAGCACCAGAGCCGACGGCTATTCTTAGCAGCCCTATGGAGCTCAGGCCGACGTCCTATCTGCCCGGCCCCCCCCGGATTCCAAGGGGGGACGCCCTACTTCCCCCGATCTCCGTACTATATAGTCTTAGCTAGGCACTCAATGGAATGACATCGATTCTACACACAACAATTGGTAGCAACACCCTACTATCTAAAGCCACGATTGAAAACGTGCGCACCCATTTTTTTTGGAGTTTTGACTCCTCACTTGCCTCTTTAGGACTAGCCCCATCTAGTTCAAACACCAAAGGTTGCCATCGACACGCACCATCCCAGCACTATCATCATGTCACGCCCCACCACCCCCGTCAAACGCGAGCGTAAACTCATCGACATCCTGTCCCCACGAGGTTCCGCACCAGCTCCGATCCAGTCTGGCGACGAAGACCCCGACTACCAAGTCCAAATCTTCACCTGCACCACGGTCATTACCGATCCCAAAAGCATCCCGGTATCTGACAACCATGACAACTCCTTCGTTAAACTATTCGAACAACTCGGAGACGACAACAACGCGCTTGAAGAGATCCTTTGGAAATACGTTGAAACTACTGGAGAAGGCACGGAAGGCCCTGACATCATCCAGTCCATCAACCGGCAATTCGACATCATCCGCATCTATGCCAGATACGCACTCCGCGCGTACGACGAGAAGAAAAAGGAACTCACCACAGCTCTCCAGCGTGTCACCAAACTTCAAACGGACCACGCAGCGGCCCTTGCTTCTCACGATACGGAAACTGATGCTCTCCAACAGGAATTAACTCGCCTCGAGAACGAGGTTAAGACCCTTAGAAAGACGACAGACACCAAGGATGAGGATGATCTCCCAGACTGGCTGTATAAGGAGAAACCACTCGATAAATCCCACTCATTCGAAATCCCGAAAGCTCTTCGTCTTCCGCTGCAATCCAACCCCATCACGACCTTCGACGGTACCGGCGACACGGAGGTGGTTTTCAAGTTCCTCAGGGATATGGATCATCACATCAAGCTCCTCATTGACGACTTCAACGACGCACAGCGGATCAAATACAAAACCGGCTACATGGCAGGCACAGCACTCGACTGGGCTATCAATTGGCGTCTCCAACCAGGGAATACGACGTGGAAGCAGTTTATCACAGCCTTTCGAGCCCATTACGTCTCTCCAAATGCGCACATCTACCTCACCAGCAAACTTGAGCGTATGGAGTTCAAAGCCACCGCCATCGACGCCTTCAACCACGAGTATAAGTCTACATTGCGCCTCCTGGAACTGGATCCCCTCACCATCCTCGAAAGCAGTCAATACTATCAGATCTACGTCCGGAAGATCAAAGACCCACAGATCGTCATGGCTATCCAGCAGCTGTCATTCTCCACCACGCTCACCCTCTCTGTCGTCATGGATTACGCCGCACGTCTTCTAGCCGCCAAATTAGCAGCTCAACCATCTCGTACTGCTCCAGCTAGAACAAACCACCCCGCTCGTCCACCAGCAGCTCGAACCGGCACCCCTGCTAAGAATCAACGTCGTCCCTTTCAACCCAAAATCAACGCTACATCAGGGGAACGAGAGTTGTCTGGCAGACTCGGTTAATCTTTAGTACAGCGCCGGCGTTGTCTGGCGAGGCTTCCAATCTGTGATTGGCCGACACCGATCGCCGGATCCCCTGCGATTTTTTTAGCGTGTCTGGTAACAAAAAAAGGATGTCTGGTGAAGGGTGTAAGTGCTGGCAACGATATTGTAGGCTTCTATGGCAAACTATTGTAGCATTGTGGTCGCCAATATAGCAGTTGCGACGAGTAAAAATACAGCGGCCCGCACGTACTTCTGATCGCCGTCCCATCGCCGCCGCGGCACGACGAACGATCATACTAGGAGGTGCTAATCAACCACAAAAGTCGCTGGGAGCGATTATACAGAGTGATGAGATAGCTAGAAAGCACCTTATAACCTCATATTGCCTGGTTCCAAGACCGTGGCTCAACTTGTTGGGGGTGGGTTAGCATGAGGTTGCCGACTCGAGGTTACCGACTCGGCAAGCCGAACGTTCATCCTAGGAGGTGCTAATCAACCACAAAAGTCGCTGGGAGCGTTGTTAAAAGTAACGGGATAGCTAGAAAACACTTTATAGAATCATATTGGGTGGGCTGCCTTCGAAATGAGAATGGATTGTTTTCGGGGCTTCGGCACCCGGTATGGGGCTCGGAGAGATGAGATTCGGTTTGCCGAAAGCTCGGTATTCTATATCACGGACCCGTCAAATTGCCGCCAAAGACAGTTATATCATGCCAGAATGGTCTTTCCAATGAAATGTCTCAGTGGACTTTAATGTTAGGGAAACCACTTTTATTGAGCACTATCTATAAACTACCTAATACCAGATACCTGAAATCAATGACCCGAACGACCCAGAAAAAGGAAGTAAAGAACAGCCAAAAAAGCCCAAGAACAACAAGAAAAGAGCTCAGAACGACAAAGACCGAGAATACAATGACAGAAAACGAAGCTCGAGAACAACCAGAAAAGACTCCAGATCGATAACAAGCAAGGCCGAACCCTCAATAATAAGTGTTGAGAGTTTCATCGTCAATCCGGCTATTGACAATGAAGCCCCTTGCTTCCTCGTAAATGTCTTTGGGCATGCGGAATTCCTCGTTCCGGTAGAAGGTCCTCAATATCGGGACCACCGAGACAGCTCTTGTTATCCATTGAATTGGGATAACAAGGAGCGGCTCGGGTGCCCAAGCCACCTTAAACGTCCTCCTCTTCACCTGGAGGACCCGTCGCGGCAAGAATTCCGTCGGCCGGATTGCCGCATAATCCCCCTTGATGACCTCCTCTGATCCGTCCGCGTTGTAAGTAGGGATCTCGAGGGAGAACATTACCTCGAGACGCCCTACCTTTTCGTTGGCCATGATGGTGCGAGATCCATCCTTGTACGCCACAAAGTCGTGCCTTGGGGCCTTTCCATCGAAATCTCGCTGGGGCGTACAGTGGATAACATAGTGTCTATCCAATCTGTCAGGATGGTTGAAGACGGTCCTTGGAGCGACTAACGAGGGGTGGGGGAAGGCGGTTAGATCTCGAACTGCCTCCTCGTCAAGGAGGTTTTCGGTCCGGAGGAGGCGAAGATACTTCTCGTCGCGTCTAAACATGTTAACCAGCGCTTCGGCGAGACCCTCCACCTTCAGATACTCCTCGATCAGCCCGGTGGACACAAGCTTCGGCTCCTTGCCTTTGGGCTTTATGTCACCCTTGAAACGAAGGCGGAGCTGCTCGGGGGAAGGCGTTGGCGACGAATCCTCTTGGGGTGCGTGAGGAGGGCGATAGATATGATCCTCGAGGTCAGGAGGGTCAGTTTTTACCGTCAGAACGTCTTTCGAATCCTCCTCAAGGTCGGAAGAGAGATCTGGGACACTTGAGGATTCCCCAAGGATAGCCTGACGTGCCAGTTGGCGAGCACGCTTCTCCTGGGTCTCCTTCAAGCTCTTTTCCAACTTCGCGAGCCTTTTCTTTTCCTTCGCCGCAGCTTCTTTTGGCCTCAAGAGAGCCCGGTTCCGTTCCGCACAGCGTTTCATGGCGTCTTTCGAGGGAAAGTACCCAATGCTCCGCTCGATATCTTCTCGAACCTCATCCTCCAAGTGGGGGTTCTTTTCCAGGAGGTCAACCAACTGAAGGAGCTTGGTGCGCATCATCTCCTGGTGGTGGGTATACCGAAATACCTGGCCAGCGTAACTCTTCTTTGAGCTGTGGCCATATCCCTTCTTGCTGTCCTGGAGGTTCTTCTCGTTCTCGCTGGCGCTCCAGTAACGTAGGCACCCAAAGTCCATGACGGCAGCGCAAAAATGTGTCATGAGGTGCATTTTTATGAAAGAGAGAGACTCACTTTCATTTACCACCTCCTGTCTGATTTCCTCGTTGCGCCTGTTGCGATCGGCCCTGGCCTTCCGCTTTTCTGCAGCCGTCACTTTTTTGGAGCCCTTGGAGCGCTTGTTGCGGAGTTTCTGCTCCTTTCGAATCATCTTCTTGACCGCTGCGGATGCTTTATACTTCTTAAAGACATCCATATGGTCGAAAAACTCCACGAGGGCGAGATGCATCTGCTGGATAGTGCTATCCTCGTCCTTATTGGTATCGGCGGCGTCGAACGCAGGAACACTATCCTTGATTGTATGGAGGTCGTAGTACGCCATTGCGTGGAAGTCCAGAAGCGCGGTGGTTGCATTGAGAACTTCCTGGAACTCGTTGCGAATCTCTTCGGCCTTCTCGTCATCGCAGGCATCCTCGTCTACAGTAAGAGGTCGGGCGCCGGGGGCGATGTACTCCTTTGGCGAGAAAGACTCGACGGTTGCCTCCATCACCGCCAACAAGAGACGAGCTGCTGTACGGTACTCTGTCCCTTGCCGCTGTATAATCTCTCGCCAGCCTTTGTTAGGCTTCCGAGTGAGACTTGGGTGAGGTGAGAGCTGCACCCAAAGTGTGTCAAAGACATGTTCGAGCGGCTTGAACTCCTCAAACATCGTCACCACCCAATCCATCAGGTACTGGATCAAACCAATGTCTAGGGTGTGCAACAAATCAGGCTTCCACACCCTATCATATGTGACGCGCGGTGTCTTTAGCACGGCGTTGTCGACAGGTAGGACTCTATTCGCCTTGCATATCCTCTCACCGTTCAGCACGTTTGACTTGGCCTCACTGAGTTTCTGTTTCTCGGTGGCAGAGAGCTCGGAGATGGGGCGAACGGAATATCCCCTGACTTTTTTCATATTGGCCATTATATCCTCGAGGACGGGAGCAAGCCACTCGGACGGTCGCGGCTCGTGTTCAATCGTTGGGATTGTATCCAGACGGCTTGGATCGATCTGGCAAATCGGACAGCTGTTTTTTGAGATGGAAAATATTTTGATTACTTCCATGTAATCGGCCAACCATCCCACCACTTGAACATGCCCAATTCGCCACTTTCCATCCGGGCAGAGGATCCTTATTCCCTCCCTGTGTAGCCGAGGAAGATCGTAGAGAACGTCCCTAATAACGGCCTGGACGATCTCGTTCGCCCTGAGCCTCTCTTGTTTTCTGGGGTTCTCTGTCGAAGCCGCATACTTGAGCTTCTCTGGCAGCATCGCCACCGATCTCCAACATCCATTCGACGGGCATGCTCGGAACCTCGGATCGATGTTCCAGAGGCTCATATTCAAGGGATTGATGCTCGCGTCCCCTGAATATTTGGACAGGAGACCCCCATCTGAGGCCAGGATCAGCCCCAGGACGAAATGCCCTGGCTCTCCAACCATTCCGTCTAGGTGGATCTGCTCCTCATACCACATATTTGAAGTCCAGGCGGGCCCTATGACGCGATAGAAACAGTTGTCACCGTCGCACCATTGCTCCGGCATATAGTGGAAGTGTTCCTCTAGGAACGTCTGTTTAACGAGGTGCGGAATCACTGTCTCGAGGTCCCGCACCTGATAGTCCACGCGGTCGAAGCCAGGGAATTGGCCAGCTCTGAAAAACTTCTTCTTCCAAGCCGATGCCGGGAGCTCGTCATCCATCCAGTCGAACTTGTTTAACAGAGTCGAGAAACACGTAAAGTAATTAAACCCGTCCTTGCGAACGGAATCGCATGTGCTGGCACCGATTTGGGGAGATCCCAACACGCCCATCTGGAAAAACCATTCGATCCTTTTCTTGGTTGTCCCAGACGAGTGGAAGAAGTAGGCGAGCCGGAATTCATGCCCGGTCGAGAAGGGGTGCCAGATGTTGTGGAGGCGGGGGTTGATCTCCCTGATCGATAGGGTCTCGCGCTCGGGGTCGAGGATCTTTGGCTGGTGGGGGTATGCCGTTTTCCTCACTGAACGGATAACCACGGGCTTGAAACGTGGGTACGGGTAGAGGGACTCTAGGTTGTCGTCCAAGTAGCCCATATATGGTTCCGGCGAGGGCTCTTGCGAGGGTTCTGGTGAGGGTTCCGAAGGAGGCGGCGATTGATGATGGTGCTCGGATACTCCCAGCAAAGCGTCCTGGGGGGGAAATGGTGGGTCCGACGGGATAGATTCAAGTTGACGAGATGATTGCAGGGGCTGCAGCGATGGCAGGACCAGTTGTGCCGGGGCAGTTCTAGAATGAAGCTGCGCCAGCGCTCTT
>ML119981.1:35677-51678 GCA_003788565.2 Ascobolus immersus RN42 | reverse complement strand
GTCTAGTCAGCGAGGGCAAGTGATCCCAGTCCCATAAACTGAAGATGTCTTTCATGCTTCTCTGAACTCAATGCCTTTGTTAATCTATTGGCTACCATCTCATCGGTTGGAATATAGGAAACATTAAGTTCCTTTGACTCAACTCGTTTACAGACAAGTGATAAGCAATATCGATATGCTTGGTCTTTTTCATCTGTTCAGAGTTCTTGATGAGTGCAGTGACACCTTGGTTGTCGCAGTGGATTTGGGTTGCAGGCAGTGATGAGGATATCAGTTTGTAGTATCGATCTAACGGTACTGCTTCATCCTCATGAAACATGTTCTCATCGAACTCCTCCTGATTTGTAGCTTCTCTCATGTACGAGGTGGTGCGCAAAAAAGACCGCTGAAACAGTGCCTGACAATTACCGAAAGTCTGGCTCGAATGTGGGTGCAGATCCCACACAAAATGTTCCCTTTCTTTCAAGGATCGACAACGACTTTCAGTGGTTTTTTTTGCGTACCACCTCGTACTTCTCATTGTTGAAGAATATTTGTAGCTCAGACAGAAGTTGTCTTATCCATAAGGCTTCTTTGCTTGCCATTGCGCAGGCAACATATTCCGCTTCTGTCAATGAGATAGCTACTGTGTTTTGTCGTCTTGAACGCAAGGAGATAGCACCGCTTCCCATTAGGAAAACATATCCAAAGGTAAATCTCCGGTTTACCAGATTGCCAGCTCAGTCCGAATCGATATACCCATGCAAGTCGAATCTATTGTTTTCTACTCCAGCTGTATAAATAATGCCATAGTCTAATGTACCAATAAAATACTGGAGAATGTGTTTAACTGCTTTGAAGTGGTCTGGTCCAGGATTGGTGTTGAATCTACTAAGTGTAGATGTCTCATAGGCGATGTAGGGCCTTGTACCTATTGCAGCGTATATGATGCTACCAACCATCTGCTGATAAATGCTTCTATCTTCCTTACTCGCAATCCCTTCGAACTGTTTGAGCTTTTCTCCTGTTCCCAGTGGTGTCTTGAGCGGTCGGCAGTTCCGATCCCGAATTTGATCAGAATCTTCTTGATGTAGTCTGTTTGATTGATCGAGATATTTCTGTTTGGCATCCTCCTTATATCCATGCTTAGGAACTTCTGTACTTCTCCCATATCCTCCATTTCGAACTGTTGTATGAGGAATGTCTTTGTGCGATTGATCGCTTCTATGTTATTTAAAATAACAAGTATGTCATAAACATACAGTGCTACCATAGTTGATTCCTTTACATAAATACTTGAGGGTGTTGCTTAAGTTGTGCAAGTTGCAGCTCGTTCCGATCGCGGGAAGTAGTTGAAAGGTGGTCGAAAATTCATTTCCCTACTCAAATGAGGGGCAAATGAGGAGGTGAAGAGACTTTTCAACCCCTGATGAAAGTAGAAACCTTCACCAACAGTGCAAATCTTGTCATATGCTTTCAAGAGCAGGCTCGTTGGAATCCTCGCGGCGAGCGGAAGATAATCGTGTAAGCATCGTCGTAATTGTATGCGTGGTTGTTGAGATATTTCAAGAACGGGTTTCTTGAGGTGGAGGGTGTTACTAACGTGAACGACGGTGTAACCGGACGCATGCAGTAACCGGATGGATTTTAGCGCTCTCATCTCGCTCCTCTACAACATTATCATTTCATCTTCACAGCGTCAGTTTTCAATAGATTCCCATGGGACCACCTTCAATTGTGAGTCTAGTACTTCTATTCGCCTGGAAATACTAATAAAATGGGTAAGAGATAGGGAATCAAGCGAAAATTGCGAGAAAAAAAGCGAAAACCACCAACAAACTATACAACCACTACCCGCTCCTGTCAAGTTTGCTCCTCTCCAAAGTCTACACCATCAGAACCATTAAACAGCTCGAGAAGCAGGCAATATGCATCACAATATCTGCTGAGACTCACTATCGTCGCTCTTTGCCCGCCAAGAAGGACTAAGGCCGAATCTGGCTGTGGGAAATACGTGAGATTGGCTGTGTTGGCAACATAGCGCAATCACGACGCAACCTACGACCGCCCGTGAAGCAGCATTTCGCCTAGGACGGCCAGTTTGTGTGATTTCAGGTACAGGATCTGAACGTGATAGTTCTGAGTGTTGAGCAGTGGGTTTCTTTCTCATGTCGTATTTGTGATGGTTTGATAGGGAGGGCTGAAGCTTTTTCTTTCCGTTTACGAGATGGTGCTGCAGGTAGAGGTAATACTGGCAGTAAAGCTGGAGCTCGTCCTCGCCGTAGCCTAGAACCCACTGGAGGTGGATTCACTTCGTTCTTCTTCATTTCAAGGTAGGCTTTATCTTTTGGTGACGATGTTGATAGCGGGTTTTGAGTCGGTATTGAGGAGCTTTTGGACCGAGCAAGAGATAGGTTTTGGAACTTATTATCGAGGTCCAATACAACTTCATCTTGATCTTCATCATCAGTGTCCTCCATGAATGCCGTTTGTAGCTCGTTTAAGGTGTATCCAAACTGTGTTTGCTCTCTTATGTCGAGCTCACTATCACTTTCCCTTTCAACATCCGAATCGCTACTGGATAGCACTTCCCTAGCAGAAAGTTCGCTAGTACTAATGACTGTAGTAGAGATGCTTGACTCTGCCTCTTCGCCACAGTCACAGTTTGCAGGTGGAAGGATTTGCAGTCGCCCGAGAATGTGCCTCTCACCATCAGTACGTGGTTGTTGTACTGCTTCCGAGGTGCCTTGCTGATGCGGGTTTCTGGCTCTTCCACGTCCTCGTCCTTGACCAACAAGATCGCGAGCTGCTTGCAGTTCCTCTTCTTTGGTATGTATTGCGTCAACATACTATTGCGTTAGGACCTGTGCCTTAACAATCTTGCCGGTAACTAAATTATATTAGTGATTGTACTTCTCAAGACTCAAAGAATGGTGATAAAGAGTGCGCAGCAAGGAGGGTTATACCAGGGTCCCGTAGATTCTTCTTATTCACTACTTTTTTCCGTTTATCCTGTGTCCTGTGTCCGCTTGTGTTCAAACTTCTCGATCTCATACTGAGTAGCTTTTTGACGTCCAAAGTTGCCAACAGCTTCAACACCCCGTAGTAGAGTCTGAGTATCGCCAGCTTCTGCTGCTTTGACCATGATCTTTTTGACATTTCGGAATTGCCGTTCGTGTCAGAGGGTCTTCACAAGGTGATAGAGGTCGCTTATTGGTGTGTTTTCCGCTATCGTAAAGTCGCTTTCTTGTGGGTCAGTGGCTGCATCTCCCAAACGATGTGCCGGTCGGATTCCGTTACGGTTTACTACGATCTCGGTATCAAATGGGTATATGCCAGTAGCTGCAAAGGCTTTGATGATGTTTTGCTCTGTAAGTGCTTGATCACGACAATAGGCAAGAATAGGGAAGAAGTCCTAGCGTCCGATATAGTCCTCAGTAAGATGAGTAAGAACGTAGTTGTCGAGGGCCTGAGAGGAGCGTTTGGCATAATGTCATCCCTGCAGGACCGAGAAGGGACACAAAGCAAGAGCAAAACCCGGGGGGTGTTCCATTCATCAACCTCATCGCCCTATATACCCATGCCAAGACCTCTATCTTATCTCATCTACTCTAGCTAATCACCGAACCGGTGACATACCCCTCCCTGGCTTAAAAACCGAAAAAAAACACTGCTAACTAGCTACTCGACCGAACTGCTCGTCCCACTCTCCATCGTGACATGACAAACTACTTGCGAGGCCGAAGTCCTTCGCGCCGCTGAGGAGGGGGATCGGTTGGCGTTGGGACAGCTGTATCTGGTGGGGAAAGGTCGGATGGTGGTGGTGGAGCCGGAACTTGGGTGCCTAGGTTTGTGCGACGTTTTCGTGGTTTCGCTTTGCGTTTAACCTTGGCTTTGTGCTCGAATTCCTCGATTAGGCGAGCGGCATTGGCGAGGGAAGCGCGCGGTTCCCAGGTGGCCTGCTCCACTGGATAGCCTTTCCATTTGACACGGTAGGAGGTAACACCCTTGGTTACCCTCTTCTTGAGCACTGCTTCAACTTCATATTCGGTGTCGGTGTTACCGTCATCGCCCAACAGTTCGACTCGTTCCGGCGGTTTATCGACACGTAAGAAGTCTGGCGCAGGTTCCAGGTGAATGCAACTGATGATAGGCCATATTCGGCTGTCGTGAGGGAGATCGGTAACTCGCACTGCCCTTCCTCCGGAAAACACTTCCACGATTTCGTACGGGCCGATTTTGTTCGGACCGAGCTTTTGCGCATTGACTCCTGGCAAGTGATAACCGGCCTCGCTTTTCTTGGCGATCTTGATGTAGACGTAGTCACCTACTGAATATTTAGGAAGAGGTGCATGTTTGCGGTCGAAGAATTTGGCAACGGCGAATTGACTGTATACGAGGGCGTCCTGAGCCTCCACCCGGATCCGAGCCATGTGCTCAACCTGTTCGCAAGCTGCCTTCACCTCATTCCGTCCATAAGCGCTCAAAGGATGACCGAGACCGTCGGTGGTCAGGTTACTAAGAGGAAGTTGCAGAGCTGTGTTTGGCTTGAAGCCCATGAGGAGTTCATTGGGCAAGCGACCAATTGCTGAATTGTGAGCGTTATTGTAGGCTAGTTGTAGGTGTGGGATGAATTCTGTCCATGTATCTTGGTTTGGGTTGATTACATGGCGGAGGGCGATTTCGAATTGTTGGTTCACCCATTCGACAGCCCCGTTGGCGCGTGGGTTATAGGCGGTAGTCGCGGCTATGCGAGTGCTCATTGCCGTGAAGAGGGTTTTCCAAAATAAGGACATGAAAACTGACCCACGATCGGATATGATTCCCCCTGGGGCTCCCAGCTCGCCGTAGGTTCCTTGGAAGAAGTGAAGAGCCCATGTCTCTGCATCCCAATCTTCCCTGCCCACTATCATCCGTTGCAATCTCGTTGTTTTGCATACAGTGTTGAGGACCGCGTCGGCGGCGAAGTCGTGACCGTAGTATTTTGATTCCGGGAATTTGACCATGAAATCCATGTTGATCAACCCCCATGGTACTGTTGGGGCGTAGATCCACCGTAATTCCCCGTATTCAATGACTCGGGATCTCTAGCCACCACTGCTGAGCAAAATCGGAAACGCTCAAAACACGATGTTCAACTTGTACAATTGAATAAAGTGTATGTGAGCATGGAATACCGTAAACGACAGAGAAGTGATGGTTACATGGTTCTGTAGGTGCCTGTAACCGTAATCGCCGAGTTCTACCACGAAGAAGAGATCGAAACTGCTGCAATGCTTGATTGAGTGCATATGACGAAATTTTCTGACGCACTTGAGACCATATTTCGTCAGCACTAAAGATCGCAAGGCAGTTACGCTTGTCCTTCTCAATATCTGCAGTTATCTCTCGATCTTGATCTTCAAACAGTAGCTTAAGGCGGTCATAGACAACCTTAAGGCTCAGTACTGAAGAACGAAGAAAATGCTTGAGAACTGCATGTGCCCCTTCTACACGGGAGGTTGTAGTACTCCCATGATGACGAAATCGATTGATCCATGCATGGACAAAATATGTTTTCCAAGGTATCCAGTTTGTTCGAATATACTGGATAGCAGCATTATGTCGCCGATTGCTGCTATATTTGCGTTCGAATTTTGACCAGAGCTGATTCCAATCGTTTTCGGTTCGTGCCATGACACATTGCGTCCATTCGCGAGCAAAAACTTCCCATTCATCTGCAGTGAAGTTCTTCTTATGATGACGGGCCAAATTTTTGCTAATATGCCACGCACAAATTATTATAGTTGCCTCTGGAAAAACCTTGATCATACATTAGACTTATATTAAGATAAACTAGATGGTGAGATTATACATACCTTTCGAATGGAGTTAATGAGAGCTAGATCACGATCAACAGCAAAAACTTTTGGTGTCTCCATATTTTTATAGAGATCGCGCAAATTTTCTAAAGCCCAAGTATAGTCCTGCTCTTGCTCATGCGAAAGGAATGCAACAGCTGCAGTGAACGTCTTGTTCGTAGCGGAAATACCAACTATATCCAGTAAAGGCATACCGGATATATTGGTTCTGTATGTGTTGTCGAGAATAAGAACATCATTATGACGTCGTATACGCCCTAAAGAGCATTTATTTGTCACAAACAAACGCTCTATTTCTGAGGTTTCCGTATTCGTCATAAATCTGTATCTCATATTGAAATCTCGAGTATCAGCTTCCATCTCGTCAAGTAAAGCTTGTATTTCGGATCTTCCGTTCAACTCTTTCTGACGAAGAGATAACTGAGTATTATAAACTGTCCTTCGAGTAGCAAGACAGTTTGGCCACTTTTCCTTGAGTCCAATGCATATATTCGCCGCTGTCACTATATTTTCGAGTTAGTATTTACTTGGAATGGATGAATTCGCACTTACCACCTGCTTTCGTTTCCTGTTCGACAAATTCCCGCTCTTCAGAAGAAAGACGGCAATGTTGGGGATGATGACGTGGATCTGTAGATGGCTCATGATTGTGCTCCGTATTCGTATGTACAATATGCCATAATCCATCCTTTTTGTGCTTTCTCATCGTTAACTTGAAGGGACAACCGCATTTCTGACTCTTTTGCGCCTTCTCTCGACTCTTACAACCCGCATTTCTTCTCTTTTCTATCGCTTCTCGTCGTCTTCTTTTCCGTGCATCTGTATCTCCACCTTTGTCGCAAACCAGAACGACTTTTCCACAAATTGCAGACCCCTTCGCTCTTGAAACCGCATAACCGTGATCTCTCGCCCATGCTTGACAATGGGAAAAAGCGGAACCATCTGATTCAAAGCCCGATTCGATTGGTGGTGGTTTCAACATGTCAGGCCCAGGTCTAACATCTCCTCGATTCGTTTCGTTCTGTCTCTCTCTTTCCTCCAGACCATCCAGCTCCTCTCGACCATCCAGCCCCTCTCGAACTTCTGCATTTCTGCATTCCTGAAGAATGTTGTCGAGCTCCTCTTCGTCACTATCAGATGCATCCCAATCATGACGATTAAACTCGGCAGTCGGTTCTTGTAAACAATCCTCCTCATAGTCACTAGATTGAAACCATCGTTCAGACAAGTGACAAACTCCATCTGGTTGGCGCTGTTCAATCCCCTCGTTGACATGATGATCCTCGTCTGGATCAAGCTCTTGTTTGACTGGATCTTTCTCGAAGTCCATGCCGACATTGCTTCGAATGTTTCCAAAGCGATCATAAAGTTCATCCTCCACACATGCTCGAATGATCCCAAGGCCGGTAATTTCACAGTATTGTGAGTCTGAATCGGAACTTGGGTTTGGCGCACTCTCGGGAATGCAGTTAGGCTCGGAGAGATTCATTGGCAGACTTGAGATTGGAGAGGCTGATTTAGACATTGCGTTAAAGGGTTGCTCTTGTTAACGTTTGCAGTCTCGAGTTGATTGAGAATAGGGTGGCTTCTTGATAGTATTTGAACTCTATACTATGCATAACGCGTGCTTGGGGGGGCGGATTTCAAGAACACGGGGGGTATACTCATGAGGGGCGGAATACAATGTACCGGGGGCGGGAACCACCTTCCGGGCGGACAACGGTCTTCTCGGGGGCGGATTTTATAAACACCCATAATGCGTTCCATTGCAGTTGGCGCAGTTCTTGAAACCGACTGGCTTCTGTGGACACGCGTGATCCATATGAGCACCAGCGCAAAAGCGGCACGGCCGGGAGCCAGCACCATTCGGGCGTTGAGGGCAAGTGTTGTCCATGTGAGCACCATCGCAATGACGGCAAGGGCGACCAGTGAAAGGGGCAACTCCCTGATTGCTTGGGCGAGCATATGGAGAGACGTCTGTTTGGCGGGTAGTGGAGATCTGTACTGACACCGGAGCTGGTGCACCCAACGACGAAGCTTCCAATGCTGCCTGAGGGACTGAACGACCCGTTTGACGGATCACCGAAATGAGGTCATTGAGAGTGCGGGCCTGCATGGACCGAGTTTCCTGATCACGCTGAAGGATCTTCTGACGGTAAACGTGAGCTTTGGTTTGGATGAGGCTCATATAGGCGGTCATCAACGTTGACTCAGCAGGTGGTCCGAACTCGTTCTTGAGGTCGGCATCGAAGCAGCAATAAAGAGCCTTGACCTTGCGAGCATCCGAAAAGCCAGCCTCAGCAATAATCGAGGACTGCTCCATGGCCCAAGTGACGATGTCGTCTCCGGCACGAAGTCTGGCTACCGTAAACTTGTTCTCATAAAGTGCGGCGAGAGGATCCTCATCGTCTCGTTCGAACTGAGTGAGCAGCTTGGAGATCCACAGCTCGCAAGAATCGTCCTTCAACATGTTCTCACGGTCGGTCTTCGTCAAGATGTCACGCCACCATGCACGAGCTTGTCCTTCCAACTTGGAGGGAAGATTCTTTGCCACTTCTGCACCTCCCAAGGCCTCCTTCTGAGCTTCGATTTCCGATTTCATGAGGCGAGCACTACGGTAGTAGGTCTGACCATTGACGACACAAGAGCGACCAGCTGGATGGGAGGCGTCGACGGGCATCCCTGGATAGAAGATACCAACCTTGGCATCCTTGAAGGAAACGGGCTTGCCGGCACCGTTCATCGCTCCCGTAATGGCCGTCAGTAGACTGGTGAACTGAGTCTCAGAAAACGACACCATGCTGACCGAAGAAGAAGAACGACTAGATCGGAAGGCAGCGAGAGGGGTTGGAGTTGCGAAGGATTGAAGGTCGTTGGTAGAGAAGGCGGTTTGAGGGTGATGTTGATGAGTTGAGGTCGGTGAAGATGTAAGAAGAGAAGAGAGAGAAGACGATGAGTCGGAAAGCTGGGGACGCCATCCCTTTTCTATGCGGGGCTCCACGGCTCGCTCCTTCCCTTTCTGTTGTGGCGAGTAACAAACGCGCTCATCGGCCTCGGAGAAGGAGTCAGACGACTCTAAACGAGTTTGCCGCTCGAAGGCTTGGCGGCGAGCGAAAAGAGGGCCTGGCGGATAATAGAAGCTGGGGAATTCCTCGTCATTTTCCTCCTCATTTTCCTCGTCGACGTATGGGGATTGGTTCTCATGTAGACGTTCGAACCCCAAGGGACTGAATCCGAGAGGATCGTCCCAGGGAGGCAGCTCATGATCCGAAAAGCTAGGACCCTCCCAAGGAGGCAGCTCGTGATCTTGCGAGCTGGAGGGGCTACGCTCTAGTCCATCCTCCGGACTGTGCTCTAAGCCGTCTTCATGTGACTGTTCTTCTGAGTACAGACTCTCCGTTCGACGAGCTGGTGGAAAACGCAGGTCCGCAAAACTGTCGAACTCCATGTAAGAACGCTCGTTCTCCTTATGTAACTCGGCGGTGGGGATTTCGCCAGAGTTCACCCCAGAGGCACCGCTTGACGGGTAGTGACCAGGCAGAGTCCGATTCCCTTGCACCGACGAGTATGGTGAGGCTCGAGGGAAGCCAGCCAAAATGGCGGAAAGACGGGCTCCTTGAGTGGATAACCATGCGGACGGTGGGATCGAAAAGACGGAACGGTTTGGTGGAGTCTCCGGTAAGCCCTTCTGCCTGAGAACGAGTGAAGTGATGGGATCAGTGTCTTGGAGAGCAACCGGGAGGGGTTCAGGAACCGTCTTCATTGGTGAGCGGGTTGATTTTCTGCGTTTTCCCAAAAGTTCGGCCGGTGGAGATGGAAGAGGTTCAGCCAACCAAAGCCAGGTCTCGTAAAGATCTAGGAATTGCCGACGAAGAGTACTGTAATCTGAAGGAGTATATGTGATACCGGAGGGATAGTTTGCCTTGAGCTGATCCCAGCGAGTTTGACCGTACCGAAGGCGGATACGATTGAGTTTCTGAATCAATGTAACACTCAAGGTATTTTGGGCCGTCTCGAGTTTTAATGCCTCGCGGACCAAGTCCAATGATGGTCGAGGAAAGAGACCTTCGTCGTCAGAAGATGAATCAACCATAGTTGCGGTTGTAACGGGGGTTGAATGTGTTGCGTGGATGAGAGCTGGGGCCGGAGTTGGTTTTATGTTGGTTTGGGTTTGGTTGGTTCCTTCCTGAACGGGCTGCGTGACCCTTGATCTTAAGCTCGCCTGCCGCATTGGATGATGGGACTGGTGGCATCTCTGTTTGCGCCTTCTCCATGGATTCCCATTGACGTTGCTTGACGTCGCACCATTTCCCGAGATCAAAGGCCGCAAAATCCTCCATTTCCGTGTCGACACTGGCTCCTCTTGATGAACGAGGGGGCGGTGCTTGTTGTCCCTCGTTGTGGTTCTGCCAACGGGCGGAATCCCGGAGAACATGCTGAGCGAATCGTCCTTTGGCTTCGAATAGCTCTCGACCACCGGTGAATGTGGGAGGTTGTGGCAGGTCGATTCCTCTGTCTCTGTTGCTACGAACATGGTTGGAAAGAGCTCGTGGCGGGGTTGAAGGACGAGCACTAGGACGAGCTGGTTGGGACACTGGGGAGCGTGCTCGACTAGTTGCTGGCGTCCTGCTGCGAGAACGAGGGGAAGATCGGCGGCGACGCACCACTGGTGAAGCTGGTCTGGGAGGAGTACGAGAACGATAGCGGACGGGAGATGGTGAGCGACGTCTGCTGGGAGAGTGGCTACGTCGTCGATCGTCGTCAGACCCGTCAGAGCCATAGGGACTTGCTTCAGGAATGCCCACAGGTTGAGTGAGGGCCCAGATGGCTGTGTGGGCGACGTTCCAGATGGCAGCATGAGAAGGGAGCATGTTGGGAGTGGTATTGGAGGCGTAAGCCACGCTATCGATGAGACGCTGTTGTCTGGCGGCCTCTCGTTCGAAACGAGTCTTCTTGTGTCTGTCATTGTTGCCCATAGGAGTCGAAGGTGTTCAATCACAGTCCAGAAAACTGGCCTAGCCCTGGCTGAACAGGTTTGTGATTGATTGAGAGCGGTTGGGTCTGAGAGCCACACGATCCAGGAAAACTGGTCTCGTCCCGATACGGGTTCGTGTGGTTGTTGATGCGTGAATGTGGGAAGGACGGTGATGGTGTTGTTGTTTGGGAAGGAAGATGTGGGGTGTGAAATGGCGTCGTAGGTGTCTTTAGCCGCCACTGTGCTTGGCACATTATTCGCTAAACGGGCAACGGCACCGATGACATCGGAACTCGCAGCTATCGTCGTGAACAGTGCCGAAAGAGCCGTACGAAGTGAGAATTGAAAAAGAGAAAGTGCGTGTGGAATGACGAGGAAGAAGAGCTGAAGTGTGATGGATTGAGAAAGTCGTGAGATGATGTCGATGATGAGCGAGCCCGCTGTGAGCAGCGTGAGAGCCGTTGCGAGAGCGAGCGGGTTCGAAGTTGAGAAAAGAATGACCAGTAACGCAATGTTTGTACGGGCTGTTGTTGCGAACGGCCTTTCCGACGAACCGACAGGTGTTGCTACCATTGTCATCCCTGCAGGACCGAGAAGGGACACAAAGCAAGAGCAAAACCCGGGGGGTGTTCCATTCATCAACCTCATCGCCCTATATACCCATGCCAAGACCTCTATCTTATCTCATCTACTCTAGCTAATCACCGAACCGGTGACACATAAGGGCCGAAAACACCAACATCTAATGGTTGAAGAAGATGTGAAGTATGACTTTGGATGACAATAGGGTAGATCTGGTGATCGAGGCAAAACTTGAGAAAGACGTAGGTGATGTGCGTCGTATGGCCATCCATAATGAAAAGTCTAGGTTCGTCATCCTGCAAATCTACATTCTGCGTAACGTGCTCGGTAATGAAGACTTCCGAAAGATCTGAAGTCATATAACATTTGTCGGAATATGCGATTCGGCATCCAGGAAATAGTCTTCGAGTGAACTGGTATATTCCCTGGGTTTGTGATTTCTCTACAGCCGTTAGAAAAGTTGGTGATGTTGCGTAACATCCCTTTGAAAATGATAAATGGCGGCAATGCTTTCCCATCAGCAGTGATTGTCTCAACAACAGTAATAAGCTTGCGTTTTCCATCCTGTAGTAAACGTGGATTCCTTCTATTTGCTTCGCATGGAACCACTACTTTAGCACCCAAACCGATAAGAAATTCCTTTTCATCGAAGTTTAGTATGTGAAAGGGTTTGATTTTCGTGAGCTGAGTAGCCGTCGCAGTTTGCGATTGTAGTCCATAATAATGGCATAACTGCCTTGTCGTGCTTGTTGCTTGTCTAATCGAGATGCTATTGCCTTTTGGATATCCGTATGGCGGTAAATAAAGCGAAGGTACAATCCATTTCCAATGGTCTTTAGGAATGGCTGATGCTGTTGCGCGAGAAGAAGAACCAGTTTCTGAACAAATCCTAATCGAGGTGGGAGGCCTTTATCGTCAAGCTGTAAAATTCATCGCACTACCACACGTTCTTGCTGCTTATTAACCAATTGTTGCCCCTCATGGGCCTTTCTTCTAGGTTGCGCGCCTTTGTAGATCCGGTCGCTAAGGGTAGTAGTACTAATAAGGTACTTACGGCAAGCATGTGCTTGGCTCCAACCCTCGTGTTTGACTTTCTGTATCGCTTTTTGAATACGTCGCTTGCGCTTGACTTCTGCTTGTGTAATTCGTGCCATCTTGATGATTTCAATGGGGATTCTGGTGTTGATACGGAGGTTTACAGGACGAAAAGGGAGGGGGGCCGTGGTAAAGTTTATGGTGTCAATTCACGTGCATTTCTTTATCTGATTACTGTATGCATCCGGTTACTGCAGTGTTCACGTTAGGTAGCGAGTGGTGAGGCGAAAAGTTAACGAACAGATCCATGTGAAAAGTACTAAGATAGTAAACAAGTAACATGGGAGGGAATATGGACATCGTCTACAGTAACATATGCAGAGAAGAAAAAGGAGGACACCAGTTGAAGCAGGCTTAACAAGAAGATCATAACAACATCAGCAAGACTCAATGATTTCGTTTACGCGAGGGTGTTTTAGCGATATCGCTAGCGCCGAATTTTAGCGACGGTGCCGGCAACACCAAATTATGTCGATAACACCGCTTTTCCTTGAAATCCAAAGTCTATCGATGTTGACAACATCAGAATAATCGCGAGGGCCAAGGAAGAGTTCGGCTACACTGATAAGTCAAACTTGGCTGTTTTGAGGGGGCCTTTCGGCTATGGGACAACCCTTCTGCCGGTTAATCCTCGGTGAAGGTTCGCCCCAGACATCGGAAATCTTGTTACCTTCAGAAGGGAATTCGGGTCCATCGGCTAAGTTTTTGCTCGGCCCGGAAACTCGTAGAACCCAAACTCATTAAAAGTCAAGGCCGAATACACACCAAACCGAACTGAGAAATTATTGTGACAGTAAAATTTTATTTCCTACTGAGCAAACAAAAAGCAAGACTACAAAGAAAGGAAAAAAGAAAGACCGAATACAGAAACTTCCTAAACGAAAGAATTAAAAGCCTCTTCATCGATACGGTTGTTTAAAATGAACGCAACAGCCTCCTCGTAAATGTCTTTGGGAGCCTCGAAGGACTCTTTCCATCGATGGGGGCGAATAATCGGAACGACCGAGACTGCTCGAGTGATCGACTGCAGAGGGATAATGGCCATGCTCTCTTCCGCCCAGCCCAACTTAAAAGTTCGTCTGTGAGCCTGTTCTTCAGATCTCGGAAGGACAACCATTGGCCTGAGCGGAACATAAGCTAGCTCCTCTCTACCAAGGCGCACGGTAAAAAGTAGCTGCAGCTGTCCAATTCCTTCGCCGGAGAGGGGAGATTCCGTGTCATCGACGTAGGCAACAAAGTCATGGCGGGGTTGTTTTGTTCGTCCCCAAGACCTTCGTGCCGTACATCGAATACGATAGCTGGTATTCCAGCGCACTGGGACTTTGAGGGGATCCACCACCTTTGCCATCTGGATATGGGAAAACGGCTTGACAGGCAGGTGTAGGAACTCTTCCCCGGTCGGGATTTGGCGGCCCTCACGATCCATGGCAAACCACAGCTTATCTCCGAAGGAAGGAAGTGGGACAGAGGTTTCTGCGCTGTGGACGGAGAATATTGGCGGAGAGATACGAAGTTCGTGACCAAGACGAATTCTGGGGGGCGTGGGACGTTTGTATTCGGTGCGTTGGTAAATACCGTTATCCAAAGTCAACGTTGCGGCCTTCCTGAGCTTTCTCTCCCTCAATGTCAAGGACTCATCGTCACCGTCGAAATCGAGATCGTTCTGGTCATTCAAGCTGAATGCTGGACCGCCGAACTCTTCCTCCAGCAGGCGAAGCTCCTGCTCCTCCAGCTGTTTCCGCTCCTCCTGTGCCACTCTCCTTTCTTCAATGCGAGCGAGCTTCGACCGGTTCATCCTGACTCGGTTATCGGCGCGGCAGACATCTCTATCTTCGACTGTCTGGAAAAGTCCGAGGTGCTGCTCTATATCTTTTCGAACGTCGATTGGTATATTTTTGCCCCTCTCCAGGAGATCAATGAGACAGGCACGGAAAGCTCGCATTGCCTCCAAATGGCCAACGTATCGGAAAAGCTGATTGTTGTAGACGTCTTTATTGGTGTGCTCCGCGAAGCCCTCCTTATAATCTCCCAGGTTGATCTCGTTGCTCGACGTGGACGATTCAGGGAGTGCCCCAACCGCGAGAATCCAAGTGCAGAAGTGCTTTATAATGTGGAACTTCTGTGTATTGAACCTCTCCTGCTCCTCGATGGCCGCTCTCCTGGCCTCCTCCCTCAACCTTCTGTACTCCGCATTTTCTGCCCCCCTCTGAGCAGCTGTCTTCCCAGACGAATCTCCTGGTGCCTGGAGCTGGTGTCGGAGACATCGAATTCGTCGTCATCCACGCCGTCCTTGAACGTGTGTGTGTGATACTTCATGTGGGCAAACCTGTGGAAGTCCACGAACGCGGCGATACAGGTTAGAGCCTGAGAGAGAACATCGGACAGCCTCTCCATCTCTTCCTCGTCGGCCAGCTGTTGATCTTGAGCAGCACGCTCTCGTCGTCCTCCCAGGCGAGAAAACTCATCGGTTGGGGCGTTGTATCGAATTGTCTCGAAACTCTCAACGGTTGCCTCAAGCACAGCGAGTAGTAGGGTGGAGGCAGTCCTATGTTCGGTTCCCTGCTTTTGAACGATTGCCCTCCACGATTTATTTGGCTTCCTTGTCAGACTTGGGTGGTGAGAAAGCTTTGTCCACAGCACGTCGAATATAGCATCCAGAGGCCGGAAATCCTCGATCAGAGCCATGGTCCAATCCATTAGATATTGCATAATACCTATGTCGAGGGTATGTAAAACATCTGGCCGCCATAGAGTTGCTGGATCGACGTTCTGAAGCTTCCAAAATGCGTTCTCCACGGGAAGATAGTTCATCTCGACGTAGTAATTCTCGTAGAGGCGACGGTTCTTGTCGACCTCGGCAAAGAGTTTGGCGTCCTCCTCAGGCCCTCCCGGTGCGTGCTTGACGGCGTTACGTAGCTCTTGGTTGAACTTGATGGCAAGCTCCTTCTGCACTCGTGTTCTGCGTAGGGCCGGCTTCTGTATGGGGTGGGCGTCCATTTCCGATGTGGGGGCCAAACAAACTGGACAAGATCTGGAGTTGATGGCGAATATTTTTGAGTACTCCACCAAGTCCGCAAGCCAGCCAGTCAAATAAGGGTGCCCTATTCGAACTTTTCCATCGGGACAGACAACTTCCATTCCATCACGCTGAAGGGCCTCCAGATCCTTGAGTGTCTCCCATTGTGAACAACCTGCCTGGAAATAATCGGCTCCAGCTTCTTTGGAACCGCCCTGGACGCCTCAAATTTTGGGAGCTTCGTCGGAAGTAACGCGAACGTGCGTGTACAGGCCAAAGTGGGATTGTCCCTCATATCCGGGTCTATATTGGCAATTGTGAAGTTTGCCGGATTAATTTTCTTGTCCCCGGCAAATTTGGAGAGATCCCCAGGGTCTGACATTCCCAGCAAAAGGATAACAAAATGGTCGGCACGATGAGCTGCTTGCTCTCGCCACATGTTATCTCCAGTGTAGGCCGGGCCGATTATTCTCTCGCCGTTCGCGCCATACCA
>ML119981.1:0-20670 GCA_003788565.2 Ascobolus immersus RN42 | reverse complement strand
GGTGAAAAAAACAATTCTGATATTACCACAGGTATAATCTCGTCATTACCACAGGCTTGCTTTTTCTTGCTGAACCTCTAGTAATGCCATGATGATGATGATATTGCTATTGTTTCGAGCTCAAATTATGACTAAAATAGTTACATTCAAGCTATTCTTTTTGGATTGATTTGCTACTATTGACGAAATGTGGTGCCGTAAACATTCGTTTGTAAACGGTTTGGAGCTCATACAACTTTTTCAAACCGTTTAGCGTTGTTTGAACGTTAAAAGTGGATTGTTAAATGCCTTCGTTTGAGAATTCGTCCGTAGAATAATTCGCTTGGGAATTTGTTTTTGGTTTTGAATTTGTGATTTCACTTCCAAAGCTGGTCAAATCATGTATGTGCCAAACCAAACGGTAAAAAATGAGATTGAATCTAAATAGTATAACTAAACCGCCGCCCATACCAAACCGTTGTCGCCTCTCGCAAGGCCGCTACGTAACTGCTACTTAGCAAAAGTACACCTCAACACCCACAGACGGAAAATGTGTAAGAGACAAACAAGCAGTAAATAACAGAATCGAGTGGGAGGGTTATCTTACAAAGTCAAGCGATAGATCCAATCCAGAATATTCCAATATAGCCAGTGTCCAGATCATGATGTCCGAAGGTCCAAGTAGTCCAAGTATTCCAGAGAGTTCTAGCCAGAGAGTCCTGAGGATCCAAGCGGGCTATTCATAATTAGTAGGAGAGGGGCGTGGGAGCGATGAAGTTAAGTACCAGCAAAAGGAGGGGGGCACATACATGTCATGGTGATGCGATCTCGAGGAGTTGTTGACAAGTTGGTAATTATGACAGCAGAGTTGTTCTGAAGATGGAGAAAACATTTTCTTCAAGTCAAAAACAGGCGACACTATCACATTGGAAGAGTCTTTCGAATTTTGCAACTGTTCAAATGAGTTGTCATTGTCAAACAACAGCACGCCGTCAAACAGCATCACTAGAAGTTCTGGGAGCTTCAAATAGGATTCTCAAACGACGTCATCTTGAAACCGTTAACCTTAATACACCAAGCTCCAACCGTTTACCGGATTAATTCGTTTCTAAACCACCCGCTACCCCCCCCATTTTCCACAATAGTATAAAATCAAGAAAGAGGTAAAGCTAGATATTTTTTGGTGTGTAAATGGTAGGGAACCTTTGGCAAGAAAAGTGTGATTTTGCTATAACCATAGATAAACTGCATTATGATCATGGGCTTGCTATTTCTCAGCTGCAATAGCCATATTAGTGATGATGATGATGGCAAAAGACCGAAAAAGAGGTGTAGGAATGACCAGTTCTTAAATTTCTTGATGGTACTGGTACGGCTTGCTGGATGTTTTGGTAAGATGTCAATTGGTGAAGTATGCATCTCGCTTTATATTGGTTAATATAGGTTCAAAATGTCGCTAATAAGCCTAGCTCTTATGCAAAAAACTCTCACCAAGCTGAAAAAGAAGTGCTGACTGATTGATAGATTGTCATTTAGAAGAAAGGCTCGAAAAGTGCTATTTGGCGCAGACTGTACACTTGCCCTTGCTGTCATTAATGAAGCCTTGTATCTCAACTTATTCTATAAGGGCAGGGTATGTGACTGTCGGGGAGAGGTATTTGTCAAGATCGCGATAGTGCTGTTCTTGGGCTTGCAAGACTCTATCTGATAGTGACTACTGTATATATTATATATGCAAAAAGATTGAACAAATATAGTGGAGAAGGTACTATTTTCGTGATGGTCATGAGAGAGAATTTAGGAAGTAGGAAAGAATTGGAATGAAGAGAGAGTTGTCATTGGGAATCGGTATCGAGACAAGACAAAATAAGTATTGCTATAAATGTCACAGTGTCAATAAGAGAACATTCTTTATGAGGAGTAGAGCAGTTTTCGTTCACTATATGTAGGAGAGATCAGTCTTATGTACAACTATTTAATCTTGATGAATAATAACCGTGCTTCCATGTGTTATATCATGACAGTCGTAAGGTAAGTGAGAATGACTTTGATGGCATTTCAAACTATTTCTCGAATGTTAAATTTCATAAAATCTAAGACGTATTCTCATGTTATAGCTGTAAGAATTTCCCAGTTGGATTAACCTAATTGAAATCTTGATAGATGACCTACAGAAGTGATAATTGAGCTTCAACTATCTTAACTGGCAAGAGAACTGTTTACAAACACATTTACGAAGAACAGTACTACAGAAGGTTTTATATACAGGCAAACCTTAACAAGTGGAAGAAATGATGCAGACAGCCTTAGTGATATTAGGAGGTTACATTGTCAGGTCTAAACTATTATAAGATTAAAGGATTAAAGGATTCGACTGTAGATACAGGAGTGTTATTATCAGGGCAAGGAAACTTTACTGCTGATCCAAAGAAAAAGGCAACAAAAACAGGTTGGAAGAAATTCATTCTAGACTTTCTACTTCCTCAACCAGCCCTAACAAATAAATCTTTAATACGACATAGAAAGAAGCAGACTCTGAGGGAACAACTTACGAAAAGAATAATTAATTTCTCTTATTATCTTACAAAGGCTAAAGCATCTTTTCTTCAAGCAGTCTCATTCATCTACATTTAGTAACAAATCACAATGAAGATGATTGAAGATTTGTTAAACAAATATTCTTGATAACATTACCAGACAATCAAATTCTCAGAACTATTAATTGAGATATTTTGATTCTCTCTACCTTCAGTATTTCATGGAACCCTTCATAGTATACTTCCGCAGGATTACAAGGAGATCTTGCTAATCACTATCTTGGTATTCCACCAACTAATTATCTTCAACTAATAGAAAATAACTTTTATACTAGCAGTTCTTTAAATCAGTAGTGGAGTGCTTTTTATATTTCATATCCTGTTGCTACTATTGCTATTAAGAAGAATATTTTCGATGAAAATGATGAATTTAAAATGAATATTTCGCTAGTATATGCTGTTGGTACAAGCAAGAATAATCTTCATCAACTTGCACCATAGGTTCAAGTTTCAAACCAGTAAATAGGAGCTTTAACCGAAGAGTGGTGTGATAAGTCTAATTTGCAATATCTATATTGTCAGTGTTTTGGAACTTAAAGAGATCCAAATACTAGACTACTTGTGCCAGGCCTAGCTATTTCTGTTTATTGATTAGCTGGTTGACAGAATCTATATAAAATAGAGAGTACGATTGTCTTATTACCAATAATGAAAGAGCAGACTGTTAAAGGCTTGAATTTTGTACAACCTGTTATTGGGCTGCTATTGATCAATATAAATGAAAAGAATAGATGAAGCATTATCTTTATGAAGTGTGCAGTGTTTACAATCTCCATATTTAACTAAAAAATTAAATTTAGCTAAATGATTATATTCTACTATTTGGTCCTGGCACAAACAAGCCATATGAAAATTATCTTAATCAGGATCGTAAGAAAGGCACAATTCCGCTTTTAGGTTGAGCATGTTTATGAGATCCAATCAATAAATCATACGAAGGTGTGTTCAAGAAGTCTGCGTACACCTGCTGATTCGCCATACAAATACACACAAAAGTGAACTTTCTAAATTATCAATAAAATACCCTTAACTTAACCAAATTTTATCGATAAACTTGCTACACATACATAAAGCGTACAGCTATCACATATCCAAAAGCCATCTGTTTTAAACGCTGGCTTGATGGAAGAATTCAATCCTGAAGACTCTACCGCGATGCTTGGCGCATCTTTGCGGCTTTCCACACCTAAATTTCTACTTTTCTGACTTCCCTTTGCTTCATTCAATTGTATTTACACCCCCGCAGCACTTAAGAAGCTGCAATTTCAGTATGCTGGCGAGCTCACTAAGCTCTCCACGGCTATTTAACAGATTGATTGTGTGACAATTCCTCATAGAATTGATACCGTTTAAAGAGGGTCACTTTAGGCATAAAATGGGGGGTGTACGTAGACTTTTTGAATCCACCTTCGTATTGAGAAAAGAATAGATAATGGACATGTCACCTGCAGTGTAGAGAAGACAGGTATTAAAGTCGCGAGGTAAGATTTGAGGTTAGTGAACAAGGTGATGAGTAAGGATCAGATAGGATTAGATGAGGATAAGATTAGATAAATTAGAGGTATAGGCTCGGATCATGCTGTTATCTGGGAAGGAGAATGAGGACATCCTCTTAGAGGTACAGGACTCAGAAGCCTTGTGAGTAGACGTCAGGACTCAGTCTGCAGACATGGAGGATGGCAGAGTGGTCATGGACCATGAGGAACACGAGGATATGGAAGGAGTGGAAAGATAAGGGGAGAGGAACTTGTAGAAAAACATTTCCCTTGGGAGACAGGACGGTGGACTCTTTTTTTGGCTCTCTTCCCTCTCTTCTTAGCTTGACTAGCTCAGTAGCGGTTACAATGATAGCAATGTCGTCTGTTGTCGTAGCAGCTGGATGGTCGAATGAAGAAACAGAGACAATTGGATACCTTTTATTTGGTCATTCTCATGGTATTCTTCTGACCCTTGACAAACTCTAGCATAGCAGCGCTTTGGTGCCCTTTACCGACTATTTCAAACCTTTAATACTCCTATTTCGCCAGCATCTCAATCTCAATACAGTATCAATTCTTCCCAACACCTAGCAATAGTTAGCGAGATACTCAACCAGACCGATAGGCAGTAGACCCTAATAAACATTCGCAAAGGAACGCTAAAGACTCACCTTTTAAAGATCAAAACAACCCATCAACCCTTCATCCTCAATATCATCGCCATCAAAAAATCTCCGTTTCACAATTTATTGCCTGTGGCAAGCCTCTTAGTGTACTAAGCCAGTTTTCCTAGATTGCCAAACAGATTCGACTACTTTATCTACGTCTTTTCCAAGCCTGTAGAACCAGAGCTAGAGCAATTTTCCAGATTGATGACAGCCATCCTTGCCGAATAATGGCTGATACCATAAAAAAAGCAGAGCCGAACGAGAGACAGGACAAGCTCAACGTCTTGCTGATAGTCTTGCCTATTACAACGGATCAACGCTCCACGCTACACATGTCGCCATTGTCAATTTGGCTTCAAAAGCCCTCTGGGCCCTCACCGTTCTATTGTTTGGCAAAGGTAATAGTCAGGATCCTCCCACCGCCTGCAAGCGATCAAGCTCTATAGGGGCCTCTTCTTACGACTCTAGAGCCTCCTCACCTTCTACAGTCAGGTGTCATAAATCTTTGGGACACTACGCGACGACACTCAAAATCAGCGATTTTTGATAACTTTGTGAACCCCAAACTCAACAAGCAACATACCTAACTGTATGGAATTTGAATACAAGCTTGCTTAATGTATTTAGAATGTCCTATTTAAAGTACGACTCGAAATAGGTAGATGTGCTGGATTCTGAGCAGGTTGAAAATTGTCAACTTTTTCACTTAAAAAACTGAGAAGTAGCGAACGGACTAAGTTATAGCGTCGATTCTAAACAGCAAGTGAATATCGACTCGCCCTTCTCATTCCTCTATCTTCTTTTCCTGTTGCTACTCTATGAATTCTGCACAAACTCGCCCATTACACTCTACTAGCCTATCAATCTCTGCTCTGCTCCCCTCCCCGTCGTAAACACTGCATATCCAAACATTGAGCAAACACTGCCGTGTCAAACCCAAATACCACCAGAAAACATCTGAATCAAGGTCATTCTTGCTTTCCAAGTATAGCTGTGAAGACATACTCAGTCTCATTACTTTGTGTGCCTGCCATGGTTCCTGAGGCACTGCTCAATGCGACGTGGCATGTGTCACCACCGCAAGAACGTAACTCATTATCTTAACCGGGAATGTCATTGCTCTAAGCGCCAAAGCCGCCGCCTATATACTCCCTGCTCCAAGACATCTAATCAATCCGATCCCTATCTACACCACCGGTGACAGCACGCTGTCAATAAAGAAATCGAACTCCCGAGGGTCCAGGTACTCTCATATTTAAAGAATATATTAGACTTTGACACATAGACAAGAGTTATTCATGAGCTCTTGCCTTGATTATTGCTGCCTTCATGGCCAGAATATCTGTTGGGTGAGGATGCATCAATGTGATCTTTCGCTTCATCAAAGCCCAAATGTTTTCAATTGGATTAAGTTCTGGGAATGCCGCAGGCCAAAACATCGATTGGAGGCTGATTCTCTTGCGGCATGCTTGTGAAATCTAGCAACAGTTAGCAAAGTCAATGTAAACAAGATGGTATACCTATGCCGTATGAATATGGCAGTTATCCTCAACAACCTCGGCTCGGCCCCATTCCTCATACATCTCTTCCCAAAAAGGTAATAAAGCTATCTCTAAAACTTCCTCAATATAACGCTTAGCTGTAACAGAGTTACGCTTTGTATCAGGAAGCTTTTCCAAAAAGATTAGTGGTCCCTTTCTGCCTTTAATTATGCAGGCCTATACCATTATACTGGACTGGCCACTTTTAAAGGCAGGGCAAAGGCACCGTTGACCCCAAAGCTCCTCTAGCCGTCTCGAGCAACGTAAACGGCCAAAGTTCTTGCCAACTTCAAAGGAGGATTTGCCAGTCCGTATAACACGGTCCTATTTGCCCTTACCCCAGCCCTTTCTATAGTCTGCACACCAATAGATTCTGTTAGCGATCTGTTTAGCATTAAGAAATAGCTTTTTGCAAGCAATCCTGCTATCAAGGCCCTCATTCTTAATGATACGCCAAATGGTCATGATTGGGACGGGGTCTAGCAGGCTGTCGCGAATCTCGTCAAGTGTAAGAAATCTATCCTTCTTTAAGGACCGAATAATCAACAGGTGAACAGCTGGAGAGTATTTGAGAGGGCGTCCTGAGTGGAGGCAAGGTGGCCGGTCATTGAAGCGTTGAAGGTGCCCATTTTCTTCATGGAAATACTCCTTGGTGATTCGACAAGTGCTGTGGCGGGAGAGGATCTCGATACCGGCCATGTCGCAGATTATAAAGCTTTGATCGCGAAGAAGGAGGACTCGAGCTCGTGGAGTACTCGTTATATGCTTGTGCTCACCTCGAACGCCCTTCTTGAGGGGTTCGGCCGGAACCATACGTTGGAATTCCACCTCAGGGAATGGATGACAGGGCTGAACTGGCTGCCAATCGTCATGCTCGAATGAAATTACCATCGCTGCATTTCCTACATGTCGGATAATGGGTGGAAATCAAGAGGATTCATGCTTGGCTCCTTCTTCACCTTCATAACGCTCGTAAGGGTTTTCTGAGTTGGAATCTGAATCAGGTTCAGGGGTGATTGGGCGGATCCTTAATGCTGAAGAAAATGCTCGTGGATTAGTTTGGGCTTGCGCAGTCGCCTGTGATTGAGAACAGGTTTGAGGGCAGTTCCAAGTACCCTTATAACACGAGCTGAGGTCCCATAGAGATGCTTCCACCCGAACCCGGCAATCTAGAGCACCAAGTCTCCCTCCTTCCCAAACAGAGACTAACATGTTTGACATCGAAGCCCTCGATCTTGGGAAATGGGCAGAGCAAAAGGAGCAGCAACGGCGCGAAGGCACATAGGCACCTCGTTCACTGCAGGGTGGCTTTTATCGTCCAGTCTACCAAGTGTCACAGCCTCGTCCCGAACCTTCGGCTCGAACGAGTCACGTGACATCCCGATCCGAAGCACGGACCACGTCAGCCCGAGCTCCGTTCGGCTTCCCGATTCCCCACGCGCATTTTTGGCTTTTCCGACTTTTTCCAGCTTTCCGACGTGTCCCTGCACTTCCGTACGCGTTCTCCGACATTACTCGCCTTCCGGATCCCCACCGTATTCAGTAAAATCCACCCGGACACCTTACATATCCGTTGTCGACGTCGGTAACGCGTTTCCGACGTTTCCGACGTTTCCTTCAACCCCCGAGGTCACTGGGGTTTCCTGGGATTCCACCGGGGGCCTATACGGTGTCCGGGGATCCCACCAGAGCTCGTATGTATCCGTACTGGACGCCTGGGGGTGTCGGGGGTCCGAATCGACGCGTTGACGTATCCGGGGTCACGTGACGATCCGTGACGATCCGTGACGCGTCGGTCCGACGTTCGGATGTTCCGTGGGATACCTTCGTGCCCTGCACAGTGCATACCCCTCCTTTGCAGTACCCATTTTCCTATAAGTAAACTTGCTTCCCTATGCTTAGATCCTTAGTTTAACCTCTTGTTAAAACCAACAATACAACTCTTAACCCTTTCCAAGGGCCCTGCCAGATTTCCAGCCCAGCCAAGCCTGAACCCAACCTGACTCCAGAAAACCCCTGTTCAACTCCAACCTCAGTGATATCTTGTCGCCTTTTTCCAAACCTTCTTTCCGTCGTCGTGACGGTTCTGATCTCCTCGTGACTTACCCCCTTTATTCTTTACCTCTTCTTCATTACCTCTTCTTGATTACCTCTTCTTGATTACCTCAACGACCTCTTCTTGATTACCTCAACGACCACTCCTTGTCTACGCCCGTTTCGACTCTCGTCACTTCGCCGGAACTCTGTTCGCCGGTCTGCCCCTCTGTGGCACTTGCCCTTCAGCCCTTGTCCTGGTTCCTCCCTGCCTGGGTAGGATTTCAGGCTTTCTTTACTCGTCTTGTTAGACGTGTTCCTCGGTATTCGTGTGGTGGATTGGTCTTGTCTTTTGGACAAGCCTTCGGTGGACTTTTTTGCTCGTCTTGGTGGACGAGCCTTCTTTGCGCTCCGGAATTGAGCTGCTCTTGTCTTTGGGACAAGTATTTGGTGGATTCTTGCTCGTCTTGTAGACGAGCTCCTTTTGCGCTCCGGGATTGAGCTGCTCTTGCCCTTGAGTACTTGTCTTAGTGGACGCACTAAGACGAGCCTTCTCTCTACTTCTGGGTTCTATCCTTGTCTTCTGGACAAGCCTTAGGGGGATCTTTGCTCGTCTGGCTAGACGAGCTCTTTCTACGTCCAGCTTCGGCCCGTACCTGTTCGCCGATCCGGTTCTTGGCGGTCTCTTGCCTCGGTGTTCCTTTTTCACACCACTCTGTCCGCGTCCCTCGGGTTCCGAACCTTCTGCGCCCTGACATTAGGTTAAACTGAGTTTTAACCCGGCCGACGCGACCTGCTATCAACACCTACGTTTGGACCCTTTCAGCCTAGACACACCCGCTCATCATGTCTGATGATGACACACGCCGACCTCCTCATGTGGTCCTCCTCCCTGAGGACCTATTGGCTGCCCTCCGGCACTTAGTGGCGACTATGCCTGAGGCTGCCTCTGCTGGCATCTCCCCGGACTCAACCACTGCCCGTTTTGCAGAGGTTGTTACCTACGCCAACTCCTGTAAGAACGGCCTTACTCGGTTGCTCGTTCTGCCTGACTTCTCTTCTGAAGCGGCAGCGTTGGAGGGACAGGCGAAACTCAATAGTGAGTTAGTCGTTACTCAGAAGCAGCAGCTTGCTGCACAGGAAGAGACGCTCACAGAGCAAGCGTCAACCATCTTGGCCCACCAGAAGGAGATCGAGTCCCTGAAGACAACGTTGGGCAAGTCCCCAGAGCTTCTCCGCGATGAGGCAGCTGCCAAGGATGTGGTACTTCTATCACCGAAGGCGCCCTATTCGTCAGTAGTGCCGGCCTTTACACCCTGGCTCGTAGTCACTCCTTGGACATCAATGCCGCTTCTATGGATGACATCAACAAAGCTATCGCTAAGCGTAAGCCAAAGGACACCACTCCAGAAGAACGAGAGAAAGAGATCCGTACAAGGGTTTCAGAGGAGTACTACGAGTTCATTCCGTTGTTCTTGGAAAGCAACAAACCGCAGCTTCCCTGCGGCGCCCTTACGACCACAAGATTCCCTTGAAGTCAGGGACAGCTCCCCCCCATGGAGCGCTCTACTCGATGTCCTTAGGGGAGCTGGAGGTCCTGAAGGCGTACCTTGATGAGAATCTAAAGAAAGGCTTCATCCGTGCCAGCTCCTCTCCTGCTGCTGCCCCAGTCCTCTTTGCCCGTAAGCCCGGTGGGGGATTACGCTTCTGTGTCGACTATAGAGGGCTAAATGAGATCACGATCAAGAACCGGTACCCTGTGCCTCTTATACAGGAGACCCTTATGCGGCTCACGAAGGCTAAGTTTTATACCAAGCTGGACGCCCGTGGAGCCTACAACCTGCTCAGGATCGCTGAAGGCGAGGAGTGGAAGACGGCTTTCCGGACTCGCCTGGGCCTGTATGAGTACAATGTCATGCCATTTGGCCTCACCTCACCAATGCCCCCGCTTCCTGGCAGCACTTCATTAATGACGTGCTTCACGAGTTCCTGGATTGGTTTTGCACTGCCTACATAGATGATATCCTCATCTATAGTGAAACTCTGAAGGAGCATCGCAAGCATGTGCGGATGGTACTAGAGGCTCTTCGAGAACACGGCGTGGAGCTAGAGATCGACAAATGCGAGTTCCATACTTCAGAAACGAAGTTCCTCGGCCTGATTATCTCCTCCAGTGGCGTGAGCATGGACCCGGCTAAGGTACAGTGTATCTTGGACTGGGAGACGCCAGTGCACCTGAAAGAGGTCCAATCCTTTCTAGGCTTTGCCAACTTTTATCGTCGATTTGTCCAAGACTACAGTCGAGTAGTGGCACCCCTGACTGCTCTTACCCGTAAGGACACGCCCTTCGTTTGGTCAACATCCTGTCAGAATGCATTTGACAACCTCAAGCAAGCCTTCACAACCGCACCGGTCCTATGCCACTTTGATCCAGATCCTGAGATCATCGTTGAGACAGACGCCTCTGACTATGTGTCTGCCGGTATCATGTCTCAGTACGACGACATGGGGGAGCTCCACCCTGTTGCCTTTTTCTCCAAGAAGCACTCTCCAGCAGAATGTAACTACGAGATCTACGACAAGGAACTTCTCACAATTGTTCGAGCCTTCGAGGAATGGCGACCTCACCTTGAGTCAGTCCCCACAAAGATCAAGGTGCTTACAGACCACAAGAACTTGGAGTACTTCATGACCACAAAGCTCCTGAACCGAAGGCAGGCTCGATGGTCAGAGTTTCTCTCTCGATTTGACTTTGTCATTACATACCGACCAGGCAAGCGAGGGGGCAAACCAGACGCACTGACACGGAGACCTGGAGACCGGCCCACACAGGATGATGATGAGAAGAATCTCCATCAGCACCAGGTACTCCTGAAACCACACAATCTCCCACCCGACGCTGCCATTACATCTACACCTGCCCCCAGCACGCCCCCAGCTCCACTAGCTCTGCAATCTCTCGAGTTCGAGTACGAAGTCCCACTCATGGAGCAGATAAAGGATGCCTACGGTCAGGACCCGCTGGTGCCTACTGTTCTATCTGATTTACGCTCGGGCACAAGAGTGGCAAAGACCTTCCCTATAGCCGAGAGCCGTGAAGAAAATGGCCTAATCTACTACCGGGATAAGCTCTTTATTCCTGATGATACCTCATTACGGCTCTGTCTCATGCGCGCTCATCACGATACGCCGGTTGCAGGTCACTCAGGTAGAGCTGGAACACTTGAACTGCTATCGAGAGAATATTGGTGGCCAACTGTTCGTAAGGACTGTGACCAGTATGTCCGGAATTGCCATCACTGCAAGCGAGTCAAAGCATCGCGGGAACCCCCGACTGGGTTACTCAAGCCACTACCTATTCCTGTCAAGCCCTGGACCAGCATCAGAATGGATTTTGTCACACAGCTGCCAAACTCTGATGGGTTTGATTGCATTCTCAATGTTGCTGACAGGCTGTCCAAGCAACGGCACTTTGTCCCTTGCCATTCAGATATCGACGCTCGCACCCTGGGGGATCTTTTCATCGAACACATCTTCCGCCTCCATGGTCTGCCAGATGATATAATCTCTGACCGTAATCCACAATTCGCCTCTGCCTTCTGGGGACAGGTCTGTCACCGCCTTGGAATCGACAGAAGACTCAGCACTGCGTTCCATCCGCAGACAGATGGCCAGACTGAGATCTTTAATGCCGTCATGGAGCAATATTTACGAGCATTTGTCAACCACAATCAGGACAACTGGCGGGAGCTCCTACCAATGGCAGAGTTTACGGCGAACAATCACGTTTCTGCATCCATGACTCGGAAGCTCACGCCCTTCCAAGTTATGCAAGGTTTCAACCCTCGATTTGATGCCAATACCGCACCCATCACGCAAGATAAGGCATCATTGGACGAGTTTGATGCTGCCAAGTATGCCCAACGTATGGAAACCATCCACGCGCAGTGCAAGGTTGAGTTGGCATACTCCCAGGCTGCTATGGAAGAGGCTTACAACAAGGGACGGCAGACAGCTCCCATCTATAAGCCAGGGGACAAGGTGTTCATCCGGACAACGAACATCAAGAGTACCAGGAAGACCAAGAAACTTGATTGGAAACGAATGGGGCCTTACCCAGTTTTACAACGGGTCTCATCTCATGCCTACCGGATCAAGCTTCCTAAAACTATCAAGATACATCCAGTCCGTCCCGTGAGTCTACTAAGCCGTTCGAACTCTGACCCATACCCTGGACAAAACCCGGCACCTCCTCCACCTGTTGAGGTTGAGGGCGAAGAAGAGTATGAAGTCCAGTCGATTGAGAACTGCAAAATTGACCACGGCACACTGCTCTACAAAGTACGCTGGAAACGATGGGCAGACCTGACATGGGAACCATGGTATAATCTGGAAAACTCCCTTGCTATTGGCCCATTTCATCAGAAGTACCCGGACAAACCTGGGCCACACATCGCCAAGCCCAAAGCCAAACCCAAAACCAGACGGGCGCGCAGATCGTAAAGGGGGGGGTACTGTCACGGCCTCGTCCCGAACCATCGGCTCGAACAAGTCACGTGACATCCCGATCCGAAGCACGGACCACGTCGGCCCGAGCTCCGTTCGGCTTCCCAATCCCCCACGCACATTTTTGGCTTTTCCGACGTTTTCCAGCTTTCCGACATGTCCCTGCACTTCCGTACGCGTTCTCCGACATTACTCGCTTTCCCGATCCCCACCGTATGCAGTGGAATCCACCCGGGCACGTTACGTATCCGTTGTCGACGTCGGTAACGCGTTTCCAACGTTTCCGACGTTTCCTTCAACCCCCGAGGTCACCGGGGTTACCGGGGATTCCACCGGAGCTCGTATGTATCCGTACTCGACGCCCGGGGGTGTCGGGGGTCCGAATCGACGCGTCGACGTATCCGGAGTCACGTGACGATCCGTGACGCGTCGGTCCGACGTTCGGATGTTCCGGGGGATACCTTCGTGCCCTGCATACCCCTCCTTTGCAGTACCCATCTTTCTATAAGTAAACTTGCTTCCCTATGCTTAGATCCTTAGTTTAACCTCTTGTTAAAACCAACAATACAACTCTTAACCCTTTCCAAGGGCCCTGCCAGATTTCCAGCCCAGCCAAGCCTGAACCCAACCTGACTCCAGAAAAACCCCTGTTCAACTCCAACCTCAGTGATATCTTTTCGCCCATTTCCAAACCTTCTTTCCGTCGTCGTGACGGTTCTGATCTCCTCGTGACCTACCCTCTTTATTCTTTACCTCTTCTTGATTACCTCAACGACCTCTTCTTGATTACCTCAACGACCTCTTCTTGATTACCTCAACGACCTCTCCTTGTCTACGCCCGTTTCGACTCTCGTCACTTCGCCGGAACTCTGTTCGCCGGTCTGCCCCTCTGTGGCACTTGCCCTTCAGCCCTTGTCCTGGTTCCTCCCTGCCTGGGTAGGATTTCAGGCTTTCTTTACTCGTCTTGTTAGACGTGTTCCTCGGTATTCGTGTGGTGGATTGGTCTTGTCTTTTGGACAAGCCTTCGGTGGACTTTTCTGCTCGTCTTGGTGGACGAGCCTTCTTTGCGCTCCGGAATTGAGCTGCTCTTGTCTTTGGGACAAGTATTCGGTGGATTCTTGCTCGTCTTGTAGACGAGCTCTTTTTGCGCTCCGGGATTGAGCTGCTCTTGCCTTTGAGTACTTGTCTTAGTGGACGCACTAAGACGAGCCTTCTCTCTACTTCTGGGTTTTACCCTTGTCTTCTGGACAAGCCTTAGGGGGATCTTTGCTCGTCTGGCTAGACGAGCTCTTTCTACGTTCAGCTTCGGCCAGTACCTGTTCGCCGATCCGGTTCTTGGCAGTCCCTTGCCTCGGTGTTCCTTTTCACACTACTCTGTCCGCGTCCCTCGGGTTCCGAACCTTCTGCGCCCTGACACCAAGAACACCAGGCCTCACCATTGTCGAGTGGCATCTCAATCAGAGACCAGGTTGACTGCACTGGCAATCAGCTCCAACAGGAAGGATGTCATGGAACCCAGCAGGTAAGGCCCCACTTGCCAGGAGCAGAAGGAGCCGCAACCGCCAAATCATCCTCACAAAATAGATCTCTTGCCTCTCGTATCTCCTGTCCTCAGCAACAACAACAGAAGTGAATCAAGCATCATGTCGGAATCTGAAGAAGAGCTGTATCCACATTCATCTATTGAACTGGTATGTAAGGCCTTGAAGCTCGAGACAGCAAAAAATGCCAAGTCCGTTTCCTTCATAGGCAAGCTTAACAGAGTCGATCTTCGATTCAGTCAACAACGCTGGAACACTCTGTGTCTGGATTATTCACTCAACATGACCTATGAACCATCGGACTTCAATACCCTTCGTCGTCACTGGTTCTTGGAGCAATACAATGCGTGACAAGCTTAAGTGCATCTACGAGGAGTGATTCCACCTGAGTTATTAGGCCAGAGATGCCAACGTGCATCTGCCGAAGATGCTCTAGACTTACAGAAACCCAACCCTTTCCCAGTAGCCCTTCAGGATCCGGAAACCCCAGCACGACACACAGCCCTGAGCATTCTGGCATCAGCATGGCTGTCAATACAAGGAGCTCGTTTTTCAGCCCTGATCAGCATCTTTCCCAGACCGTCACCATGCACTCCGACACTGTTAGGATCGCAAATCGTTTTAAGAGAATTCCCGCAATCTTCCGTTATCCAAGTATCTGGGCTCAGACGTCCGTTTAACATGTCCTTGCCATGTTACCTAATGCGGAGGCATTCTCACCAGACCTTTCGTTGCCTTCAAGCGTTTCACACGTGCTGCCAGAGACAAGCATATAAACACGCACCGAAAGCCTCTATTCAAAGGACACACTGTCCCCTCCGTATGTTGAATCTTGTCCTCACATCAGCTACTCTTTATGGAACGATATTCCTAGATATTTAGTCATGCGGTACTATCTGAGGAAGTAGATGAAAAGGAGGCATCAAATGCTGGCCAAGGCGACGAGGAGAACATGGCCTCCTTCCGTTTTCTTGATAACAATTCTTCGCTTGGCTATTCTCCACAAAAGGGGTATTTTTCTCTATTTGCCCCTTCTCCACAATCCCTCACCATCACCAAAGACTTTTCCCAGTTCTTTCTTGTTCGTTCGAAATCATCCCTCATCCACTAAACCTTCTCTTCGGCTTTGGTTCTTTTCTAACAACAACCTTCCGTCACCATGACTAACGTTACAGTAGACCAGTTCACAGCACTCTTGAAGGGAGTCGAAGAGGTACTAACTGCTCCAGCCCTGAAGATACTTTTCAAAAACTTTACTGTCAGCATCTCGTATCTTGGGTTCACCTGTGGACTAGAACCATCTAGCTAACCGGTGGTGTCATTACAATGGACGTGTCTATTATCGAACACCGCGTATACTTTACGTCAAAAAAATTCAATTGTTTCAACTCATTGTTGACGTAACAGATTTAGCTCGCAACCTGCTTGGTATCCTTGAAGGCCCTGGCTGTATATGGTGATGTGATATCCTCACCAAGGAGGAACATGAAACGATCCTCAAAGACATTCAAGCATTTCTCGACAAGCTAATGTCAGGGCGTAGAAGGTTCGGAACCCGAGGGACGCGGACAGAGTGGTGTGAAAAGGAACACTGAGGCAAGAGACTGCCAAGAACCGGATCGGCAAACAGGTACGGGCCGAAGCTGGACGTAGAAAGAGCTCGTCTAGCCAGACGAGCAAAGATCCCCCTAAGGCTTGTCCAGAAGACAAGGATAGGACCCAGAAGTAGAGAGAAGGCACGTCTTAGTGCGTCCACTAAGACAAGTACTCAAGGGCAAGAGCAGCGCAATTCTGGAGCGCAAAAAGAGCTCTTCTAAAAGACGAGCAAGAATCCACCGAATACTTGTCCTAAAGACAAGAGCAGCTCAATTCCGGAGGGCAAAGAAGGCTCGTCCACCAAGACGAGCAAAAATCCACTGAAGGCTTGTCCAAAAGACAAGGCCAATCCATCACACAAATACCAAAGGAACACGTCTATCAAGACGAGCAGAAGAAGCCTGAAATCCTTCCCGAGCAGAGGGGAACCAGGACAAGGGCTGAAGGGTAAGGGCGACAGAGGGGCAGACCGGCAATCAGAGTTCCGGAGAAGTGACAAGAGTTGAAACGGGCGTAGACAAGGAGAGGTCGTTGAGGTAATCAAGAAAAGGTAATCAAGAAGAGGTAATCAAGAAGAGGTAATCAAGAAGACGTAATCAAGAAGAGGTAATCAAGAAGAGGTAAAGAATAAAGAGGGTAGTTCACAAGGAGATCAGAACCGTCACGACGACAGAAAGAAGATTTGGTAAACGGCGAAAAGATATCACTGATGCCCGGGTTGGAGTTGACCAGGGGTTTTTCTGGAGTCAGGTTGGGTTCAGGCTTGGCTGGGCTGGAAATCTGGCAGGGCCCTTGGAAAGGGTTAAGAGTTGTATTGTTGGTTTTAACAGGAGGTTAAACTAAGGATCTAAGCATAGGGAAGCAAGTTTACGTATAGGAAGATGGTTAGTGTAAAGGAGGGGTATGCCGGGCACGAAGATATCCCCCGAACATCCGAACGTCGGACCGATGCGTCACGGATCGTCACGTGATCCCGGATACGTCGACACGTTGATTCGGGCCCCCGACACCCCCGGGCGTCGAATACGGATACATACGAGCTCCGGTGGGATCCCCGCACACCGTATAGGCCTCCGGTGGAATCCCCGGTAACCGCGGTGACCTCGGGGACCGTGCAGTGACGTCAGAGGTTGAAGGAAACGTCAGAAATGTCGGAAACTCGTTACCAGCGTCAGCAACGGAAACGTAACGTGCCCAGGTGGATTCCACTGCATACGGAGGGGATCCAGAAAGCGCGTAAAGCCGGAGAACGCGTACAAAAGTGCAGGGACACGTCGGAAAGCTGGAAAACATCAGAAAAGCCAAAAACGCGAGTGGGGGATCGGGAAGCCGAACGGAGCTCGGGCCGACGTGGTCCGTGCTTTGGATCGGGATGTCACGTGACTCGTTCGAGCCGAAGGTTCGGGACGAGGTCGTGACAGCTGATCTCGCAATTCGACCAAGTTGATGAAGACACACTTTCAAATGTCTTAGCTAACGGTTTTATCTCAAGCCGTCTCCGTTTAGGCGAGAATATCATAGCCTGGTGCATGGAACAATCTAAGACCTTAGCAGAGGCCAGACTCGATTCCGCTCGTATAGTCAAGACATTGTATTCGTGTCTGGATCCAGATCTCAAGAATGAATTCGTACCTTCAGGAAGCTTGGATATGACAACATACATGAGCCTCATCCAGACTAAGGCGAAAATGTACAGACAAAAGCTGCTTCAGGAGGAACAGGAGCCGAATAAACAACAAGCACACATAGTTAATGATTTGTTCTCTTTCTTCTGTCAAGCTCGTCAAACGCAGGCACCTAGTGGAGCTTTAGCACTAGCATATTTCTCGAACTGCTGTGCCCTTGCTTGTAGTCCTCCAATCAATATCACTATGGGAACACTAGCAGCTGGAACTTCATTTTCAAATGGTTTGCAACCCTTTACTGGTAGACCCTACCGACACTGTGGCGTCGCTCATATGAACAACACTTATGCCTCCAGACCCCCAGTCATCTCTCTCCCATGTCGCTTTTGCGGTCAAATGCATATAGACCATACCTGTACACAAACGCCAGCTACCGTTCGCAACTTTGCTCAATGCAACGACCCACATTACACCCCAGTCTGTCTCTTGGCACCACGTTCTAAGGCAGCCAAGACTGCAGCTACTCCTTTTAGCAATATACATATTGAGTAGGCCACTCCAGTGAAATCTAGCAATGCTATTCCGGTTCCAGTTAAGTCAGCAGCGTTTATGCATTCGACTCCAATCTGTAACACGACCAGTAGGGAGCAGTACCGTTACGATGATTATTAGGCATGATTCTCGTCCGAGGCAGGTCTTTACAGTCATGCCGTTTTGACAGGGCATCAAATCGACACAGCATCCATAGGAACTATGGATGGGTCGTTTTTCTCAGTCTGCGATGCCAACTTCGACATGGGCCCATATAACACGTACCAAGAAACGCGCCAGGTAGACATGGTCTAGCTCGCTACCAAGGGTGATACTGACTCTAACAACAGTTCAACGAACTCCGAGCTATGTTCGCCAGTTGGGATAGATTCTGATTCTGCCCATCGCTCTGCTGCTCCTTTGTCAGTGAGCATTTTCCCCTTTACAAACACGCCTTCTGACTATGATCCAGCTTCACCGGTGTCACAGCCCTGTCCGACCTGTCGACTTGGTACTGATATTTGGGTATGTCGAACCGACATTACATGTCGATCATAGAATGTCGGTTAGGATTGGGATTTGGACTTCTCTTTGTCATTGGTTTCTCTTTGTTTCTTTTGTCTTCCACGCTATTCTGTTCTTAGTTAGCTCTGGTCTTGTCAGTGGGTTAGCTAGTGTCGTTTGGGTCTTAGGTCGGATGTCGGATGTTCGGCCTTCCGGTCGGATGTTCGGTTATCCTTATCTTCTTAGTTAGCTTGGCAGGAGTCTGAGTTCTACTTAAGGACCAGGCTCCTCCCACCTCTTTGCTCCTTAGTCTAACCATTTGGGAATTTGGAATACATCTTGTTCCGACTTCGACCTCGAACCTTGTCTGTCTCTTGTCCTCTATCCGACCTCGACCTCGAACCTTGTTTGCCTCTGCCTTGTCTGAACTTGATCTCAACCCTTCGACCTGTGCCTGTCTCTGACTAAGACTTGTCACTCGTCCGACTTCGACCTTGTCGTCCCTTCGAACTCGTTGCGTCCCTCGGCTTGCCTTGCTCGACCAAGTCGTATCTTGGTACTCTGAACCCCGCCGTCACATCTGGTTAGACTTCAAACTTCCGACCGACGCATTTCGTCTCGACACTCGAACATCATGTCTTCGGTCGAACCACCGTTCGACCACCCGCCGGGGCCTGACGCCCCGACACACCTTGTCCCTGATTCAATCTTCGTCTTCCCTGCTGCCCTCGTCAAATCCGCCCTCTTGATTGATCAATCCGCTCGACCTGAGTCGGTTGAGGATGCTCATGCATTCTTCGACCGAGTCACTGCCTGTACAACTTCGTTTCGTTCTCTTGTCGACATTCGTTCCGACTACGATGAACTTCAGAACCGTGTTACCTCTCTTTCTCTCGAACTCGAACATCTTAACGATTTGAACGACGATCTCATTGCACAAAATTCGACCTTAGCCAAGCAGAAGGAAGATGTCCGACATGAAATCAAACGCCAATTCGAATCACTCTCTCTCGACCGACCTGCAAACCGACGCGAAAAGATTCCTGACCCTGAGTTATTCTCTGGCACTGGTGGACAGGAAAAGTTTGATGAATGGCTTGCTTCAATTCGGATTAAGTTCAACTTGGATGACAGTCGCTTCGATTCGGAACAACACAAACTCGCTTATCTCTTCGGTCGTGTCGAGGGTATTGCCAAACAGCTCTTAAAACCCTATTTCACCAACACTGGTTCAATCACCTTGTCGTCTGTCGAAGATGTCTATCGAATTCTCCGACAACACTTTGAAGATCCCGACCGACTGAAGACTGCGGAATTCGAAATCAAGAGACTCCGACAACGCAATTCGACCTTCTCTCAATTCGTCTCTGACTTCAATCGACTTGCTTCTGAACTGCACTGGAATGATGAGGCAAAATTGTCTCTCCTTAGAGAAGGGATCTCCAAGGAGTTGAAGGATGCTTTGGTTTATAGGGATGTTCCCGACGACTACGACTCGTTCATTGCTCTCTGCATGCGACAGGATCAACAGATCCGACGTCGAGCACTCGAATCTCGTTCTGCCTCTGGATCGACTTCCGTCGAAACTCGTTCGCCCCGACCTGTTGTCAGTCAACCACCTCGACCAACTGTACCAACCACAACTCGGCCGACACAAACTTATCAACCTCGACCTGTCGATTCCAGCTCTGGAAAGTACTTTGGCCCTGCCCCAATGGACCTCAGCTCTAGTCGAAAAACACTTACGTCGGATGAACGACTTCGTCGGATTCAACTTGCTCTTTGCTTGTACTGTGGGTTGCCTGGGCATATGGTTGCTGATTGTCCGACTGGAATTAAGAGGTCAAGTCGTCTTCGTGTTAACGAGGCGGTACGAAGAGTCGACAAAAAACTGGTCTCCCCAAGCTTGAAGGTTGACCCTGGCTTGGGCTCATCTTTGTCGATTTCGGCCATGTCAGTATCACCGTCGAAGGAGTCGGGATTTGATGGATCTCTTTTGGAAGGAAAACATTTAGTCATTCAATCAACTATTTCTTTCAATAAATCTTCATTTCCTTTGGACTGCCTTGT
>ML119980.1:0-26898 GCA_003788565.2 Ascobolus immersus RN42 | reverse complement strand
ATCTGGCAGACCGGTCGGCATCTACAACGTCAGAACGTTTCTTCACGGCTTTCGTTACGAGAACGAGACTTCGTGATGCTCTCAGGTCCTTCCAATGGAAGGTCTCTTGAGGACAGGCCTGACCACAGAGTGGTGGCTCTTGTTGGATTTGAGGGGAAAGCAAGCGGGGAAGGGTGGGTGGAATACCGGAGAGAGTTTGTTTGTTGGAAAAAAAAACTTTTCGGATCGAATCGTCCTCAATTGAAGACTTGATCGCAAACAACGTCCCGTAGAAGCTCTTTAGGAAAAGAACCTTATGGGTGTTGCTACCATATAACGTGGTAGACGTGTAAAGGGAGAGAAGAAGATGGCATAAAACTATGGACGGCTACGGACATATATACGGGCGGGCGCCAAGGCCACAGGGCTACACCCTGGCCAGATAGGCGAGCCGCCGGGAGCCGATAGCCGACCCCGCACGGACCACGGATAGGCGAGGTCCGAGACGGGACGTAGCACACCTTCTTAGCAGCCTTGTTCTTCTGGATTTGTCTGAGAAAGTCCAGGGCACAGGACTGAGCGCGCGCCTCTAAAGTTCTCCTCTTTCGCTTTTGGTTTTTCATGACCTCAATTTCGACTTTTGCGCTATCCTTCTCTGAAACGGAGCGGAAAGTGTCGGCTTGGGGAGCAAACTCATTGTTGAGGTGCTGGGTTGCAGAAGGCAGTTGTCCTCGTGCGAGAGCATCAGCCATTGACACACTCAACCCTTGAACAAAGGGGAGTTCGCGAATGGATTTCTTCTGCTTGTTGCAAATTCCGAAAATGACGTTGAACGAGGAAACAGTGTCATGATTGCCATAGGAACTGCAATCCAGGAACTCGCTGATGAATCCGTAGACGGCGTGACCGGCAATCAAAAGCTCCTTAACATTCTCGCACTGAGGACCGTCGTGGACCCATCCATGGTTGATTCTTGGAGAGTAGCACGAAACGCCATCAGAGGAAAGAGCTGTAAACACAACACCAATGGAACCATCGGTAGTGACACCAAACTCAAATTTGCCCCAGGTTGCGACCTCTGGAAAAACGACTGTACTACCAAGAGCGGCCTTCATGGTCGGACTGATGTCAGACTCCACGTCTAAATACACATGCGGTTAGCCCATATTCAACGATCCAGCGACAGAACTGGAAGCCTGAGGCGAAACAACCGAGAGGAAACGCGATAGGACGGAGAGATCCGACAATCGATGAGATCGCCACAAACAAGCGAAAGCTTGTATTGCGGACTTTGCATGAACAGCCAAGGGAAATAAAAATAGAAACCACGAGCGACTTGAACCACATGGATAGATAGACAGGAACCAAGAAAAGGGCACCCCAAGTGCCTAAAAGGAGAACAAGACAAACAAACATCCACCATTGACCATGCAAACACTGATGGGGGGTCGAGAATAAGAAGAAGAAGGGGAGACACATGCAAACAAAACAAAACGAAACAACATAAAGAGAAGAGAGGAGAGAATACATACAGTAGACCTTTGTGATTCCACCATGACCGCACATATGCAGGCCACATTCGTCGCATAAATTTTCGGCAGGGGGCGGTGCCTGTGTGAGGGCCTTTACTTGTCGTCTGAACATAGTGTCGGACAGTAACAAGATCAAGTAACTGTATGGAAAAAGAAAGGAGGGGGAAAGATAAAGCGATATGGGTAAAGGAGATTCGCGATAGATGAAGTGAATGGCTGAGCCAAACAGGAATAGATTTGGGGATGCAGGGAAGTGGGGATGTGGAGAGATGTCTGTAATATTACCGGGAACCGATTAGTCTTTATACCCTGCGGCCAGAACTACCTACTCCCAAGCTGAACCCAGCAACCCAAAGCCCTAAGAGCCCTACTATCCCGTCTGATTGAAGGCTCTCCTGCAGTGTTCCCCAAACGGCAGACCGGCAAGCGAAAATTCGATCGAAAGAGGAGGAAAACAGTTCCTAGCGTGGTTGACAGGGTACGCACAGACCATTATTCACGAACAAAGAATTCTCCGATGGATGCATTGGGAAGGAGTCTCGAAATGTAACAATGTAACAACCGATGTATGCTGGTCGCAGTTGATAGAGACCGAGACGTCGAATTCAATACGCATGTATTCAAAAATTATGGAAGAGCATTCGAGTCCATCATGCAAACAAATAAAATACAAGTGCAATGTGCAACGGTACCGCATCTAAATGCCATTTGGAAAGGAGCTTCAAATCGTTCGCTCAGATTCATTACAATCGTGCAAACAACATATGAAATTTCATTTTGTTGATTCGGATGTTACCGCGCCACCAGCATTTGAAGGAACTAAAGACGGGAAGATGCAGCAGCAAAAGGATGAAAGGGGGCTAGATGACGCCATGTTGGCTGAGAACGGCAGGAATGGAGGAAAACACCAGAAGTTTGTGGGTAGGAAGGAGTAGCAAACAGAAGGAATGCCAGAAGAGTAGCATTCTTGAACAAGCGAAATCGTCCAGAGTACATTCCAGCCCATGCATATAAAAATATTGGAGAGCCCCCAGCACTTGATCGGATAACATATTCACTACTTCCATACATCATCCTCAATCGACAAACTCAGTATGCCTCCACGACAGAATCCTGCTACCAGAGCCCCCGCTATCACTCCACTCGGAGAGGGTAGCGATATTGGAAAGGAGAACACATTCTCGTTCAAAACCCCAAACACTGCCAGAACTTCGACAATCCCCGAATCCGCCATGATCAACATCGTCAAGGGCAACCTCCTCCCACCTTTTACGATTTCTGAAATGGAGAGTGGCAAGAAGGATATGATCACCACCGGCGTATTCGCTCCTGTCCACTACCTTAACCCAAATGTCTGGTCTGTTGAAGATGTTGAACAACCAGGAAAGGTATGTCAACCACCACCCAACCCACGTTTATATTGGATCCCCAGACCAGGCGACATGGATCTGAGCTAATGATCAATACAGAGTTTAGGCATTTTCGGTAGAGAGTCTCTTCGTTGGACCGCGAGTGCACCCGGCGAGCAAATTCCACTCCCGAATGGCATTCGATACAAAGAACACAAGTGCACCGACTTGTACATCCACTTCGGAAGAATCGAATGTATCTGTAAGTTCTCATCCTGCCCCATACTCCTCTTCTATACATCCTCCACACCATCAAACCACCGACCATCGCCTCACATACCGTCCAATCCACCGTGTTTGTATGTTCTTCACTGACACTTAAGCGCATAGTTGATGCAGAGACCACTCGCTCTATCCATAGAGAGAAGTTCCTCAACACTCGCCTTCCGGTACTCGGTGAGGCCATTACCTTCCAGAAGGGTTTCGACATATACTTCGCATCGGTTCTCTTCATCGTCGCCGACTCCGATAAGTTCATCGTTGGACAGGGTGCCACTGGATTGTGGGTCAACAACGAACTCATGCACTTGTTGGAGCAAGGACATGTGATTCATGGGACGGTCTCCACTCAAGGGTTTCGCCACATATTCACGAACAGGATCTTCTTTGACGTTTGTTTCGGGACTGCCACCTGCGACCGTATCCTCGTCATGGATGCCGACAGTGAACTTGCGGCCCACGCTCTTCAAGATCGCAAGGACAAATGGCATTACTAGAAATTGGTACAGACACACCGGGTTTGACAAATGGACTCAGGTTCAGGTTCAGTCAACGGCAATGCTAGGATTGGGTTTCTGGGTTTGGGTTTAGAATACTTCGGGATGATATGGTGTAGTTTTCATGGTCAATCAGTAGAATACAATACAATTGAACATCAATTACACTTTTGCTTTGACTTTCTCTCCCCAAATGCGACCGCCGCTATTATTGATTACTACTTTATGTTTCCATTCTGTCCACAACAAGTATGCTGACAACCGATCCAATTCAATGAAAGAGAATAACCTATCCACCCTGACAAGCGATCCTGCTCAACGAGAAAAAGAATAACAATACTATTTAAAACCCAGGATATGACCAAACGCCCGCTGAACGCTTCAAACCAGAAGTGAACACAAGGAATAAACATTGGACCCGATAAATGCAACCTCCAGCGCTAACCTCCCGACCGACCGACCAATCATCGTACCGCCTTAACCTTAAACATCGTCATCATCTCCATCTGAGTGGACATCATCCTCAACGTCAGATGGATTAATATCATCAAACTGCAACATGTTGGTGGTATTAATGTGCAAGTCCGACAGGGTATCGCCACCATTACGAGAGCGCCCATGGACACTATAGCGGGGCAATGGGTACAGGAAAGCTACTCTGCGACGAGGCTTGTTCTTGTCCACTGTGATTCCCTTGCGCTCCATCTTGGCAATAGCCCTCTCCTCTCGAGGACAGTTCCTGCTGGGGCGAATAGATGTGTCAATGGATCGGATAAAGTTCTTGACTATGCGACACCTATCCATTGGACAATCAACTTTCTTTCCTTTCTCCATTGTCTGCGGGCGACGGTAGACACCGGTCTTCGGGTCACACCAGTCAAGCCCGTTCAAACACTCAGCTTGGACGTAGGCCTTGCACTTCATCACAATGGATCGCCCGAAGTGGTTCAACTCCTTAGGTGCTTCTAGTTTCTTCGGATCCGGTACCTTCCAGAAAGCGTCCCAATCCACACCCTCATGGATGTCTCGGAGGATGTCTTGAGCAACTGCAAGGTCATCAAGATTGGACGGGAGCAATGAAGCTGGCGGAATCCTGGGATCTGGCTTCTTTGTGGTAGGATTGATCTCGAACTTGATCTGACCAGCGTACTTTTTGGCATATGGTTCATATCCGTTGCCAGTGAGGAACCCGACCGCATACAAATGGGCACGGGCCAGGATCTTGGCCTGCAACGAAGAACGCATATTGGTGATCAAATTCATGCAGTAGTCCCATGCGAGGTGCTGCACGTCAATACCTACAAAGCACAGTTAGCACGGCTAAAAAGGGAATGATTCTAGAACATACCAAGCGCATCCCGAATCAATGCACACTTATGCTCTTTGGTGAAATACAGCATAAGGAACATTCGGTTCTTCACATACAATTGAAGTCGGTCCAGATTCATCTGGCTCAAACCAGCAACATCCCGGATGACGTAGAAGGACAAAGAGGCGTTCCTCAATGCACAAGCGGAAACAAAGTTGTCTTCGCTCGGATTGAAATCTCCCTGTCGGCGCTTCTTCTGGATGTAGGCGGAGATCTGGGCGTCGGTAACATCGGAATCTTCTGCAATCAAGACTTGAGTGAGCTGCTCTTCCCAAGCGAGCTCGAGCTCATTGAAGACGATCACCAATTCTGGATTGCGAGGAAGGTGTGGAATTGGATTATGAGCAAACAAGGACGCCAAATCGGTCTGCTCGATCGGAAGATACGCAATATCATCTGTGCGCAATCCACAATACTTGTAGAGGTCTCGCTTTGAGGCACCTGGAAATTCATGCTGCTCAACGGCGGTAGACGAAGAATTCGCAGTCTTCTGTCGTTTGCCAACCCGCCTATCCGACGTCTCAGTTTCGGCTTCCGACATGACTGGTCGTGTAGCGAATTGTCGACTAGAACGCGCTTGAATCTTCCGGGATGATGACTTTCTGGTCGGCGTAACTGAATGGGTAGTGGTATCGAACTCGTCTCCGGATGGTGTTGCCAAAGGATCGCGTGTGAGAGATAAGCGATATCGTCTATGAGGTTGTCGCCCAAACGAGGAGGATTGGACCAAAGACTGGGTCATGACTGAAAATTTTACTAGCTGCGAAAATTCAACGCGGAAGTTGCCAACTTGGCTCTTAATTCTTTTGAAATCTCGATTTTCCGGAGAACCAGCAGGTGTTACACGTTAGCACTTCCGGACGACTGAAGCAACAAAGGCAGAGTGCCAGAGTGGCTCCAGAGTACTGGAGTGATTTATCGATGCCGACGCAACTGTACAGTCGAATACCCCACTAAAGCGGGGAATGTTAATCACCACCATCGCAAAGTAAAGTCAGAGGTTCGAGCAACAGTATGATACATACACAACAGTGGAAGCGCAGTGCAGTCTGATACCAACCCGATACTATACAAGGTCGACAGAGGAGGAGAGGCGATCGGCAGGAAATGAGGAGTAATGAATCGTTATAGTGTACGGAAGGATACCGATAGCCATTATAAAGGAACCTATCGCGCTCGATCCGCTAACCACTATGCGGGCATTATACAATCATCCCACGTCAATCCACGTAACAACAGAGCTCGGATTACCCGCCGAGTACTTTAGCACATGCATAACAAATCCATCCTCAAATGCAACCCGCTACTACACACCAGTTACAGATTAGATCGTTATCTCAAGTCACGCGGACGCTACGACAAACGCGGAAGTAATTGGAGAGGTTAGTGTCAATATCGCGGGATTCGAGAAACATTACCACCCGTATCCACACAACGCTCCCGCAAATCTATGCTCGAAAGGCGATCTGTTCATGCCGACATAGTGATTACCAATGCGACTTGGTTGTTCAAGGCAACAACAAAATGAATTCAGCGGGTGTATATACTATAAGGAACTTCGAGCAATATGCCCCTCTAAATTACATCCAATCCTCCACCGGCATTAAACCAGTCCGTATCGCGCAATCACACAGTACATACTACACGCGAATGCGATAAGAAGCCACAATACAGTCGAGTTAGACGGACATTCCCGAAACATCGGTTGATGGCTATGTCTCGATCGATCATAACCTCGATGGGGACCGCAGAAAGCTTCTCGATCGGGTTCTTGATCGCGATATCGGCCTGCCATCCGTCATCTCGCCCAGCTTGTCGACCAAGCTCTTATCTGTCACCTCGACTAGCTGGTAGTAGCTTCTCGATTTTCATATTGATTGGCATTCGAATTCTATCACCATTGATGACAGACAAACGCCTTAAGCGGTAAGCTGTTCTCCTAAAGAGGAAATACCATAAACGGTAGCTGGTTTTTCCACTTTGGTCTTTAGCCATTAAGGTAATTACTGTCTTTTCAGCATCATGTCTGTAGGAAATACATGTGCTTGGCTGCGCCGTTCTTGGCTTATCACTTTCCAACGACCTTTGTTGGCAGTTACACAACGCCGCACAGAGGCCTCAACCCTCAACTGCGGTGAACTTGACCTGTACCTTTCAGCGAGTCATACTGATCCAAATGTCTGGAAACAAAACAGCCTGATACAAAAGCGGTAATTCTCACCGTTTGTTCTCAATATGAAGTTTCTATTTCGGGCTAAGTAGTTTTATGGGCCACAATCTAGTAAAGGAATACCAAACGGGCTTGAAACAAGATAGATTGAGACAGCAAACCATTGGTAGCGGCGTACTGAAGATCTAACCCCAAGACGGCAATTCTTACCGTTTGGTTTCTACTAGAAGCTGCTATCTCAGGGCTAGTGGGTTAATGAGCCGCACGCCATAGTCTACTTTAAAGGAATACAAAACGGGCTTGAAACAAGATAGATTGAGACAGCAAACCATTGGTAGCGGCGTTCCGAAGATCTAACCCCAAGACGGCAATTCTTACCGTTTGGTTCCTACTAGAAGCTGCTATCTCAGGACTAGTGGGTTAATGAGCCGCACGCCATAGTCTACTTTAAAGGAATACCAAACGGGTTTGAAACACGATAGATTGAGACAGCAAACCACTGGAAGGCACGACGTCTAGATCTAGGCTCATAATGGCAATTCTCACCATTTGGTCTCTACTCCAAGCTTCGAAGCTGCTATCTCAGGACTAGTGACTTAATGAGCCGCATGCCATAGTCTACTTTAAAGAAATACCAAACGGGTTTGAAACACGATAGATTGAGACAGCAAACCACTGGAAGGCATGACGTCCAGATCTAGGCTCATAATGGCAATTCTCACTGCTCAGTCATGAGCCACGTGGGCTGGTGCATGCTAAGTATATCGACACATGTGAAACCACTGGCAACCATATGGTACTGGCTCGGAGCTGCTCTGGCTATATAAGGACAGCCATTCCCCTTCCATTGAATATGAAGGCTCTCAACATCGGTTTTGCAACTGGTAATACGTATACCAACCATTGATTGCTTCTCTCCATCAAGATCACTACGACATTATCACACCCCCGAACACTATACTCTCCGAAGAATGTCCGACTGGCATCCAAACCACCGTTTCCCACCATCATGATCACTACAACATTACTACACCCCTCGCACGTCGTACTCTCTGACAGAGAATGTCCGACCGGTACACCAACCATCGATATCATCGTTTTTCTCCATCACTACGACAGTACTTCACTACGGGCCCCTCACACCTTAATCTTTGAAGAATGTCCGTCCGATATCCAAACCATCGTTCCCCTTCATCATGATTACTACGTCATCTTATACCCCCCCCCAAACCAACCCAAACGTCATACTCTTCAATGGAGAATATCCAACTGGTATACACAAACCATCTTTCTCCTCCATCACTACGATATTACCACACACCCGGCCCCTCACGCCTTGATCTTCGAACAACGTTCGACTGGTATCAAACCACTGTTTCCCCCCATCATGATCACCACGAAATTACTACACTCCCGGCCGACCCCTCACGCATTACTCTTTGAAGAATGTCCGACTGGTACAATCCAACTGGTACAGTCCGAGTGTACTGGATCCATGGAACCCACTAGGTCATTCTTACTCCATCCTTTTTCTTTTGGAGATGCACCAGCATCATGCATGATATCAAGGCTCTCTCTCTGACTCCGCTCCTTTCTGGCATCCGTAACGGCGAACTGGCTACCGGTAAGAAACCCTGTTTCCCTTATGACGTTGATAGAACCATGCTAACTTTGAATTGAATTCCCGGGCTATAGAGAACTGCGGTACCAGTGCAAGTCTTTGTACACTGAATAGTTCCGGCTTTACTGGCAACTAACCTGTTGGAAGTGAGCCCTCGAGTCGGACGTGTCTTGAATTGGTAGTTAAAGACGGAGATTATTCACCTGTCAAACTTGCAAGTATGTACATCCATTCCGCTGCTTTCCAATCAATTGGGCTAACTTATCTGGTACTGCTTATGTGGATACGACCTTGATCGATGCATCTATACCTACTTCTCTCACTCGATCGATGTTACAGACTTCCCAGTACTGAAGTGACATACTTAGTAAGTATGCACCTGGTTCCTCCTGACTCGAGCGGTCGCTGATATGGACTTCCCAGTGACGTACTTTGTACCTACTTCAACTCCCCCGACTCAATCGATGACGGACTTCCCAGTACTGCAGTGACATATGCACCTAATTCCTCCCGACTCGACCGATGATACAGACTCCCCAGTGACGTACTTTGTACCTATTTCTCTTTCTACTCGATCGATGATTCGAACTTCCCAGTACTCAGTGACATATGCACCTAGTTCCTCCCGACTCGCTCGCTGATACGGACTTCCCAATGACGTACTTTGTACCTACTTCTCCCCTGACTCAATTGATGACGGATTTCCCAGTACTGCAGTGACTTCCCAGTGACCTATGTACCTATTTACTTTACTTAAATTTTCTCCCGACTCATTCCATGATCCGGACTTCCCGGTGACGTATGTACCCACTTCTCTCCCGACTCTATCGAGAGGCATTTGTTGCCCCAAGAGTACCGAACTCAATCCACTTCCAAACATACATCGTTGAATCTGATTCATTTACTTACCCATGCTCCACATCTTCCGTTTTGGACCTGCAAGATTCCGGCCCCAGTAGTACCGGCGGATTCTACACGAACGTACGTACCTTATGTACTTACTACCGTGATGAGCCGACTCAGAGCTCTCTAGCTCTTGATTCCACGTAACCATGCTTGCAGAAAAGTATGAAAGTAGACGCTGTTTAGCCTACATTGGACCCGGAGTTTCCTTCAGTACGGAATAGGACTTGGAGACGAGTAGTTTCTTGTTTGTTTCGTTGAGTGTGAAAAGAGCTGTACGGGCAACATTTTGAGCAAAGTACTTCTATCCATTTCTTTTCATGTACTTTGCAGACTCGGAATACTTGGGCTATTAGACATTGAGACCGGGAAGTGCAGTGCAGTGACGGGAGGTACCGTAGTATGGTTATGTACTTACTAAGTACTTATGTGTAGATCGATATGCTGGATGCCAAGTGCGTTACAGTATTGACTTGCTACAAAGCATGCAAGAAGGACTCTGGCTAGGATTGAATCGTGAGTAAGTCCATAGAATGGTGTCTGATAACGATCCGACATTGCAACCTGTCTACTATCCATTCCACGGCGTTTCCATGTTTCTATGGGCCTTTCATGTTCCGGGGTGACGCTGCGGCGTCCTTGGAGGATATATAGGGCTGCATACATGTATACTAGCCAGTGCCTTAGATAGCCATTGCAATCAATGTTCGATTTTCACTTCACTTCCAACATGCGCATATAACACAACCGTGGTACTACTTTAGCATGCGGTTGTTGTATTCCCATGTGAGACCGATTATACAAGAAGCCCACCTCTTCCAACCCTTTGCATGCACCACCTCGTCAAGTACCCCACACCCACCAATACTGTGCCTTCGCCTTCGACATCAATGTCAAGTACCACCCTGAGCGGGATGCAAAATAACGCAGCATCAACCCCGTCTCCTCATGAACACTCACCCGAGCGGTCTGCGCCACATACGTAGAAGTTTGAGCTCGATAGAGTAGGCGGGAACTTGAACCTGTAGGTGACTGATGCTTGCTACTAAGAAGTACTAGAGTAAGTCCGCAGGCGGGTTAGGAATCTTCTATGTACATGGTACATACCTGTGTGGGGGAAATTGGATGGCCGGTACCTCTTATATGTTCCCAACGTATGGGCAGGAGGATAATATCCTTCATACCTACTTCTAGAACTTGTACCAGTCAGTGCATTGGCCCGTCTCGAGGCTACTCTTTCCTAGCTCGCCCAAGCCAATTCGCTCTACATACGTATATTGATTTGTGCTATCGATACCTCATGAACGGCCGCTTGGCGCAATGGTAGCGCATTCGATTCCAGACCCTGCAGGCCTGTCCAGAGAAATGCAGGTGTGGAGTTCATCGAAAGGTTATCCGTTCGATCCGGGTAGTGGTCAGGCAGCTTTCTTTTATGGGACAGTTGGTGACGTTTTGCGGCCGTAGCAACGCTCACGAGCTCGTCTCGGTCATCTCCTTCTTACTTGTTTCCGAAGTTGGTAACACCACGGTGCTTGGGGAAAAAGTCGAGCAGAACCTTCTTCCAACCTGAAGAACTCGAACCAACATCACAATCACTTTTGAGCATCACACATTTCCAATTCGTAGTAGCAAAAGCTTCATACATTCGTAACAGTCATTAATACTCTACACCATTACAATCCATCCAATCTTTAATCCAAACCCTCCCAACCAATCAAAATACAAGAAACGAAACGCACCGCAACAAAAAAGAAAGGCAAAAAAAACGGTCCATCAACGCCATAAAACGAAAAACCCATTCCCCTTCCTCTCCACCCAGGTATAAAAAACACATCCCCCCCTCTCCTTCCAAACCAACCCTCCCTAATAAATCCTTCTCACCCCACCCCCCGGCACAGTCTCATCCACAATCACCACACTAGCCTGACTACTCCCCCTCGGCCGCTCCACATACACACTCCCGACCCTCTCCCTACTCCCCCCCATATCCGGATCTCCATACTCACTCCCCCTATACCCCCCCACCTCCCTCCTCTCCAACTCACTCCGACTCCCCGAATAACTCCCCGCATAACTCCGCCTTTCCACCACGCTCCTCTCGCGGTCAAGGTCCCCGTAAGACCCGTTTGCGTAGGACCGCTCTTTCGTGCGGGATCGTGTGCTGCCCGAGACGGGCTCGGTGTAGACTGTGCGGGTGACGGAGGAGCGGGGGGAGTAGGCGGTGCGTGGGGATGGGTCGTAGTGAGAGGTGGAGCGGCGGGGGGCGTCGGTGTAGATTACTTTTTTGTGGATGACGGGGTCTTCGGGGGGGGCGGAGGTGATGAGACACATTTTGTGGTGGGGATGTGGGTAGCCGTGAATTTGGTGGTGATGGAGGCTTGTGATGGCGCTTTTTTGGCTTGTGATGGGTGATGGAGGTCGGTTGAAGTGTGTGTTTGGGAGGTCGTGATGTGATTTGTGGTGTTGAGGTCGCTTGCTTGGTTGCTTGATTCCTTCCGTTCGCTAAGCTGTGGCGAGCCGTTCGAGCCGAGTCGTTGAACCTCTTTGTTGTTGTAGATCCTCCTTTAAAGTATCGCCTTCCAATGCCCTCGAGATGCGGAGAGTGCGGAGTTAAAGTCGTAAGTGTGTGATGATCACCGCGCAGAATTTGTTCCAGCTAACGTTCCTCTCCCCCTCCAGTGGGCACCCCTCGCGCACTTATACCAGCACGCCAGTAAACCCAGCCATCTCCAGCTGTCTTGTTTGGCGAGATCCTGAAATACTGGATATCGGCGCGCGTTGTGCTCCTGGAAAGGTGCGGCTTGGGCCAATCAGGGTGGGCGGTGGTGTAGGTTGACGTCATTACCTACGGACTTGGCGGTTGACGTCATGGCGGGTTGGGGTGGGACGACGCTGGAAAAAGTCAACACCATCGCGAAGGGGAGATGCAGGGGTGGGTTTGACGTTCCACGATGTAAGACATGACGGATGGAGATGGGGAATTGGAGAAACTGATAATAGCAAGCCGGTCAAGTGTGGACGGGAAAAGCTGGACCCTGGAGGGCGATCAAGGCACTAAAAAGTGGGACGGAAAACAAAATGGAGACTGCATGAGTCGAACACGCGACCTCTCGCAAGTCCAGTATCTAATGGCTGATGATACCTTGCGAAGCGAGCGCTCTACCAACTGAGCTAAACCCCCAAATGATGGAAAAGAAAAGCAGCATAAATCCCTTGACAATGAAAAAGAAGACCAATAAACTGGCCACATGCGCGAGACTCGGAAGCAAGGGTACTGGTATCGCTGCAGCTGCAATTAGAAATACACAAGTTCAAAACTTCTCACATCTGTCCACCCCCATAATCTAGCAAGTTACAAGAGATATGTATGTCCAAACCGCAGCTTCACAATTAAACCCTCTTATCCAGTATCAGCTATACCAGGGTTTTACTACGGCAACAATGCAACTCCATCCAACTTCCGTATCTTCAGAGAGCTCGACTACAACTAGATAAGGAGAAGACTCCTCCTAAGAGGTAGCGCTACAGGAAACAGCCTCACAGGGTTCTTTGTATTCACATACTTAGTATGCTTACGTCGTAGGCATAGACTTTTAAACTTGAATGCCGACCGGATTGAACCCATAAGGCTGCAAAGTGCTTCGCACCTACTCTAAGTAGTATAAAGGCATTAGCGTACTTTATGAACGTTTGCGGCCTTCCGTTTTCGCAGTGGGAATGCTGTAAAGAAGCTTAGACAATATATCAGTGTTTCTCTCTTAGTATTCTCTCATGATAGTATAGTAATTATACGTAAACCAACACAGGAGCCCACCAGTACTGCAGTAGCTGCTATTCACAAGATGCATTATATATACGAGTTTCTGCATTCAATAGCTCCGAAGCGAGTCGTAATCAACTCCCCATGCATGTTGATTGTCAATTCTACACGAATCTACTTCTCAAGCATACAGCATTGAAGCTAAGGCGCACAAAGCTTAAGATAGACTACTTCAAGTTCTTGAAGCGCACGACTTGAATGCAGTGCACTGTTCATATTTACTTCACTCAGCGCTTCAACTACGTACAAACAAACATAATACAAGTTTCAATCTCTACTGGTCTAGCTGGCCCTAATCAAGCTCTCATGCAGACCATGTAGATCGAGCCGCCTTTACCTTTTTCGACATATCCAAGAAGACGTGTCTCGTGTCTCGAAACGAGATGGTAAGACTTTCGAGGCTACCACCTACATGTACTATTATATACATCACTATTCCACCCGTCAATGAGTGCAACTTTCCAACTCGCCGATCGATCCGCGACATCTGCTTGCTATTTATTTAACACTCTCTGAGTCGAGCTTCAAGTTTCGTACGAGTACCAGTGGGTCATGAGTACTTAAATTCGTGACAAAAGTACTTACTAATCCCTCTCAACGTTGCAACACTAGTCTGCAGTTCGACTACAACGCCGGAGCAAAGAACGCCCGATCTTCCATGCATCCCTATATACTAGTAGGTAGCTAAGTGCTCAGCAAAGTAGGAATCTCGAAATACCGTACGTATAACCAGTCGGAAGAACTATTGTACATGCATCGATACTAATAGACCCAACCAGCCAATGTCAACCACCTCCGCACCTGAACTCGAGGGACAAGACAAGCCACAGACTTCCCCCGCAAGGTGCAAAGTCACCTAGTGCCTACTACGCTGCCACTGCCAGTCCACAATCCCTTTAACCCTATACAAACTGCCTCCTTCAATGGCCAGCGGTCTGTCGACGGTCATATGTATTAAGCTCAGATCAGAGCTTAAACACTCTCAATCCCCTTACTCCGTCCTTCCCAACCGCATCCAACCCAGACCAGTCCAAAGGTCGGACCGAGTCGAGTGCAAAGACCATCATCCGCGTGAAGAAAGCATGCTATTAGTATCAACCACACCATACCGCACGGGATCCAAGCGCCGTGTGCAATTCGGTCGGCCAGGTGAGCAAAAACAATCCCAGTACAGAGCAGTGCACACGCTCGCAAATCACATCCAGCCAGACAGTAGAATCAACAGTAAATACATTGATATCCCCCCCAAAAAGGTATCTATCTACTCCCTTGCAATATCGAAAGTATACACCACAAGTATAAACCTACTCCGTTTACTCCGTACCACTCCGTACCGGCACTTCTACACCCCGAACCATTACACCCCCAAAACGTATTACGCACCTCCAAAACAAAACGAGTATCCAAATCCAACCCCCCCCACCGCCTCCTTCAGAAACCCGCACAGAACAAGAAAAAGCACAAAAGAAAAATCTCACCAGCGCGCAAGGAAACGAAAAGGAAACCAGAACAGTAACAAGCATGTGAGACCCCAGAAAACCGCTCCAAAAACACAACAACACCACCATCACCATCACAAGTCCAGCAGTACACCACCACGCGCATCCCTCCTTTCCCCATCCTCACAGCAACCCACCCCATCAACCCCTCCCCCCACCCCTCCTCGGACTCAGCACCGCACTCCTCACCGGCGACCTCAACCCACCCACACCCACACTCCCACTCTCACTCCTCATCCTCACCCCCTGCATCCCCCCCTCCTCCTCACTACTACTACTACAAACCATCCTCAGACTCCCCGGCCCCACCTCCCGTACCACCGCAGGGGTCATCATATCCTCCTCCTCCATGTCAATCTCACCCCCTTCCCCTTCATCCTCCTCCTCATCCTCCTCATCCTCCTCATCCTCCTCCATATCCCCCGGACTCTCCCCGCCAAACAGTCCACCCCCCCTCATCTCCACCTCACTCCCCGACAGCCCCGCCCCGAGATTCCCCTCCGAGCTAGAATCAGCAAGCACGCCCTCATCCAGCTCCTCGCCACTAACCCTCGCCATCGCCGAATCACCCTCACTCCCCTCGCTCTCGCTCAGGTCACTCCCACTCTCACTCTCGGAATCATCCATGAGGAACAGCGCCGGGGGCATTTCACTCGGCGGAAGATCCACCCTCACCTCCTGCACCTTCTGCGGCGGGCGATACGGACTGAAATATCGTATCCGCGTAAACACCGCATAATTATCCGTCAGCACGACGGGCCCGATGCCACTCGCCTTGAGCGGTGTCGGTTTCGGCGGGAAGGGCGGTTCGGGGTCGAGGGCGGTGGGGAACACCTCCGTGGGTATAAAGTGCAGCTCTTCCTCGTCGTCGTCGTACCCGGCGTCGAGGAAGAGGTCCGAGGGCGCGATGCCACTTGACTGGTCCGCTCCGCGCTGGAGTGCGTCCGCCTTGGGCCGAGCGTCAGCGAGGCCCTGGTCCAGACTGTAACCCTCCCAGTCAACGGTCAGCAGCTCGCGGTAGGCAGGCCATCCTCGCCGGCGCTCCTCCTCCTTCAGCTCCGCCTCGGCCACCAGCTCGGCGTCTGTCTTGGCGGGTGGTGCAAAGCCGAAATCGAGGAAGAAGGGCGCCTCGCCGAAGTAGACGACGGAGCCGATCCTGTCCTCCTCGGCTACGCTTGGGGCAGGGGAGGAGACGACGGAGGAGTCGGCTGAGGAGCCGTCTTGGTCTTCTCGGGCAAAGAGGGGGACGTATGGAGGGAGGGTGGAGGTTGAGCGGGACTGGAGCGTGCCGGCGGATGCTTGCACGCTGGCGGGTTGCAGCGGACTTGGTTCCATCGGGGAGGAGGTAGCGGCATGGGCGGTGGCGGGGGTGTTGTCTGGTGGGGAAGGGTCTTGGGAGACGGCGCCGTTTTTCCACCGAATCATACTCCCATCCTCGCTAAGCTCGAGTTTGGAGGAGTAGTTCTGCACGGCGGATTTGATGAAGCTTCGCGTGACGTTTAGGGAGTGGAGCTGGGCCATGTTGGTGATGAGGTTGAGGTAGACCCAGTTGCCGTGGGTGCCGGGTTCGTCGCCGGGGGACGGGGGCTGGGTGGAGGTGAGGTGGCGGATGTAGGCCATGTTTTGGGTGCGGGTTGTGTCGCGGTGGAAGTCGGCGGGGCGGGTGGGGCGCTGGTCGATTTGGTCGACGGGTAGCGCGAGGGAGTCGGTGGAGGAGGAGCCGTTGGAGTCGTCGGCGCGGTCTTTGATGGGGGCTTCGCGGGCGCCTTCTTCGGAGGAGTCGGAGGAGGGGAGGACGGGGTCGAGGGCGGGGGCTTTGCGGGGGGGGGGGGGGGGGGGGGGGGGGGGGGGGGGGGGGGGGGGGGGGGGGGGGGGGGGGGGGTGGGTGGGGGGGGTGGGTGTTGGGGGGGTGGGGGGGGGGGGGGGGGGGGTGGGGGGGGTGTGGGGGGCGGCCGGTAAAGATTTCTTCGAGGCGGGTGACGACGGTGCGCATCTTGGCCATTTCGGGGGATTCGATGGAGCCGCGGGCCAGGCGGGGGGCGACATTCCGGGACGAAAAACTGGTCCGGTCTTCGCTGCTCCATCGACTCCGACCAGTTCCCGAGCCGGAGGCGTAGGCCGAGTCTTGGAACGTCGTGCTCGATTCATGCCGGCTATCATTCCTTCGTAGCGACACGCGCTGGATCTTGTTGGGACTCGGGCCGTCGGGCGTGTCCTCCTCCTCGTCAAGCTCGCCGTCGTCGAATTCCACCGTCTTGCCGTCCCTCCTCAGCGCGTCTTCTTCGGCGGCGAGGAGATCTTTCCGGACGAGACAGTCGCGCGCAAAACCCTGTAGCACCGCATCGAGTTGCGTGCGGAGTTCCCTGTTTTGGCCATGCCATGTTAGCCAAGACTCTGCTAGTATGTAGGTGGACCCTGAAAAGCGGGTTCGGATGTGATATCCGGCTGGGGGTGAGGGGGGGGAGTGACGAAGACAACGTACAAGGGCATACTAGGACTAGCAATAACCTCAAACATCTTTTGTTCGCCCAGCTGCTTGACGCTGGGCTTTTCATATCTCCTCAACCTCTTCCTCAACCGCTGATCTGTATGTACACCATTAGCCTCTCTCCTCCTCCTCATTCCTCCCAACCCAGACCCAGACCCAGACCCAGGGACAACTTACTCTGCACCGTCAAATCATCAATAATACTCCGATCCTGACTACTCCCCCTCTCCCTCCCCATCCCACCCGCATACCACCCCCCCATCCCCCCCATCTCCTCATCCTCCGGCGGCGAAATACTCTCCCTAACACTCCTCCCATGAAAATGATGTCGATGATGCGTCGCCTGCCCGCTCACATTCGCGATCCTCCTCCTCGCCGTACTGGGATTATCCCAAATCGACGCATGCGGGATGTAGTAAGGAGACTCTGTTCACAGGAGTGAAAAGTTAGCTTGTATTCACCGGGAAGGGACACGGAGGCAAAGGGGCCCACCATCGGGACTAAGTTTGCGCCTGTTGTTCTCGCGCACGTGGGTATCTAGTTCTCGGGCCCAGTCTTCGCCTGTGCTGGGCTTGCTTAGATCGCTTTCTTTGCTTGGGTCGGACACACCGCCGCCCTCGCCCTCGCCCTCGCTAGTCTTACCGTCTTGCCTGATGTTTCTCCTCCCTTGTAGTTGGTGTTGTGATCGGCCTGGTATCGGTACGGGGACGGCAGCGGTGGGGATCACGCCGCTCATCTTGTCCGAGTCGTCGGAGTCGGGCATTGGGCGCTCGACGGCGGAGGAGGAGGAGGAGGAGGACGAGCGTTGGTGGGTGCCTGGGGCGAGGAGGGGGCGGCGGGGGCGGGAGGCGTGGTGGCCCAGGGTTGCGGTTGGGGGTTGTTGTTGGTGGTGTTTGGTGGAGGATGATGAAGTGGAGGGTTTGGAGGGGAGGGAGGGCTTGAGGAAGGTGCCCGAGGGGGTTGTGTTGGCGATCTTTTGTGCTGGGGCAGAGGAGGAGAAGGAGGAGGTTGAGGAGGGGGGGTGGGGACGTTTGTGGGGTTGGTGAGGTCGTGGTGAGCGTGTTGCTGGTTGTTGTTGTTGTATGGTGCTTGTTGAGGAGGAGGGAAGTTGTGGTTGTGGAAATGTCGTTGTCTTTGTCGTCGTCGGAGGGGGAGGAGGACATGGAAGAGTCTCCTCACCGGTGGTGGTGGTGGCACTCTCACCCGTGACCTCCATCTTGGGCTCCCCATCAGCCATCCTTCCTACAACCCGTCAGCTCCAGATACCCCCGCCAAAGCCCCGATCCACAACAACCAAAGAGGCAAAAAATCACAATACCCAATTCGCAAATTACCTTTTTTCTCAAAACTCAACCGCCCAAAAGGCGTCCACTAACTGGCGGATCGGCGGACCCTTCCTTCGGGATCTTGTCGCCACTGCAGATCGCTGGGCGTCTGGGGATCGTGATGGGGTGGAAAGATCGAGATTGAAGGTACTTCCTCCGTAAGGTGATGATGCTGATGATGGTGTTGAGATTTCCCGGTGTCGGAGAATTAGGAATGCCGTACTGTACTGGACTGTACTGTATCCGAATCGATCTTCGCAAATGTAAAATGTCGATGTCGATTTCCCAATATTCGATTTTCGCCTTTCGCTCAATTCCGCTGTCCAATGTCGAAATATCGGGATTATCCTTCCCGTCGCGGTATTCTGCCTTCGTTTCGAAATGTCGCACTTCCTCCTCGTCGCGCACTTGTCGAAACCTTAATTCCTTACAAATCCAATCCAATTCACAATGTCGTTCCTTCGTCGTCTCGAAATTCCAATTCAATCCAATGCAGGGTCCAATCCCTGGGCATCCACCTCTTTAAACCACCACCACTGGCCTCTGCCTTCCAGTCCGTCTTCAGTTACCCTCGACTTGCTTGCTTGCTTGTCTTTTTCAGTGCAGCGAAAAGGGCACGGTACGATGACGTCGATCCTTCGCTGTCCCAACACCCCGATTTATTTGCGAAATATTTTGGAATAAGGTATTTTGAAAATGGGCGATTTTTTTTTGGTGGGTCGGATTAAGTAAGGCGAAAAGCAAAAAAAGGTTCGAGGTTGTGGTGCGGTGCGGGTGGCGGAAGCAAGCGACTCGATCGTTGCGAAGGATCGGGTGTGGCTGGTGCTTTGGGGGGGGGGGTCCGGAAACTGTGAGGTTTGGTGAGCTGGAGGGAGGTGTTAGTTGGTGGCGATGTTGGGTGAGAAGGGGAAGGAATAGAGGGAGAGGGGGTATAAGGAGGTGAGGTGAGTTTGGGAAGGGATGGGGGATGGAGAGTTGTGGAAGAGTCTCGAAGAACAAGAAGTGCAGGAGGTGGGTCAGGTGAATGAAGAGATGCTTGGGCCGGAAGGACGGGGAGGGGGGTATCGGACGGTGCAGCTCCGAACGAAGAAGGCTTGGGACGAAGGGGTAGACTCGTCACGAAGGATGATGACAAGCTAAAGGTCGGAAACGACCAGGTAGCTTGAAGGGAAAGGAAAGGAAAGGTAAAGGCACACCTCGTCAAAGGCAAGCTTGACGAAGAAGGAATGAGAGGAAGAAAGAAAAAAGATCAAAAGAGAAAAGAGCAGATCGAGACGAGCGGGAACGAACGAACGAACAAACACAAAAAAGCCACAAGTCGACCCTTCCCTTTCGGGAAGGGAGGGGGGCAGAGAGGGGGGGTGTACAAGCAAGCATGACTGACACTTCCGAATAGATCCAATCACTCCACCATACAACAACCTCCTCACGAAAAAGTTCGCCTCCAGATTTTGCCTCCCTCCAAGAGACTCCAAAAAACGAGTTGAAAAGGGCCGCACCGTCCGAACAGCAAGCAACAACACCACACGAAAACCTGCGTGGTGCATTACACCAGACTAAACCACACGAAAGAGCAGTGATAGGGTCCAGACCTGACTGTACACGTAAAGAGAGAGAGGGAGACTATGGGAGTTGGCTATACCAGCCCTGGACAAAGATGTCACGACCTCACGACACATTGACACGAGGGTCCATGGACGGACGAGACCATGGCGGTGGTGGTGATATCGTGGGCAGTGGATAGAAAACAAGGAAACCAGCCTCGGTGAACGTTCTCGCAAGGAAGGCAACGACAGAGGCAAGGAAGAACAAAACGACATGAGAACAACAACTTGGGAACAGAAGAACACAAGAACATGCAAAGCAACGAGAGAAAAACACAACCTGACAACAGAAGAACGACACAGGAACAAAGCACAACTCGACAACACAAAAGACACAAAAGACACAAAGAAAGAATTCGAACAAGTTCTCGCACTTTACCTTTTCTCTTTTCTCTTTCTCCTCCTTTCCCTGTCGTAAGCTTCCTTCTGTTGGGGTTGGGCGTTTTCCACTGTTTTTTCCCCTCTAGGCGACCCCTCTTTTTCAACGACGACGCGTCTAGTTGGACGATGGACGAAAGACGAAACCCGAGAATACCGTTGTTCTATTCAAGCTGCAATGGACTGGCTACGGAAGCTATCTGAGGAAGCCAGCTCGACGAGGACGCAGTAACACTTCTAGCTTCTGTGCAGAGGTTTGGCGAAGTTAACGATGTTGACGAAAAAAACAGATTTTCCGATAGTAAGCTCAGGCCCCCGAGACGCAGCCTCCTTATACCTTCCTTTGAAACTTCCGAACCAACCGAGACTGCACTGTCGACGTGTGGTACGGTGGTGTCAGGGTCCTGCGCGAGAAGGCTTGGGGAGAGATTGACTCCCGTCGTGTCGATCGTGGTGGATGCTGTGGTGGCCGGAGGGGGTAGATCTAGTGCTTGTTGCGGATGGATTGCGGACGGTGGGCTAGGGCTTGCGAGCTTGCGAGCCTGCGAGCGAGGGTGTGGCTGCTTTGTTATGTGAGGGAGTAGATTGCACGAGCCAAACAGCGGTGGAAGCAGTGACTTGAAGGGATGGGGTGAGGGAAGGAGAGAAGAGTGCAGCACAGATGGGGTGAGGTGAGGGAAGATGTGAGGGAAGAGGCGAAACTATGACCGCCAGAGCAGCATCTGCAGGGTCGGAATTGCGAATACAGGGAAGTCCGGCACCGATTGCTGCGCGGCAGCGATGGAGACGGCGGCACCACGCGCTGGCGTGGATCGAGATTTGCGTGCTGTTTGTGTGTTTCTTGTCTTGCTCTGGAAGCTGAGGCTACTTGGGGCGGGTTGGCGGTGGAGTACAGTGGATAACGGCCGGACGGGGAGGGAAAGGGTCCTGACAGATGGCCTGGGAGATGGTGACTAGAGGGAAAAGAAGGGGAGAATACAGAGCTACGACTAATCCCCACTGGAAGAAGGAAGAAGGGGAGAAAAAGGGAAAAAAGGGAAAATTACCACACAGGAGCGGAATTGATAGATCTACGCCAAAGGTCGAGATATGGACGCCCTTGGCGGGTGGAAGTTGCCGTTGCACCCTACGAGGGAAGGACAGGATGGGACCATTATGACGGGTGCCGCTGCCCTAGGAGGGGGGGAATTATGGCGTTTTGGGGGTTTTGGGGAATTGTTTGGGGAGTTGGGGGGTGGGGAGTGAGGCTCTAAGCTTGCTGATACGTATGTAGTAGGTGGAGGTGTGGTGTTGGGAGAGTTTGGGAGGTGCAGGTAAGGACGGAGGTTGGAGTTGGAGTTGGGGTACGTTCGAGGATTTGGCGGATGGGCGGATGGACGAGACGGACGGTAAGGTGGGAGACAGGTGAGTAGGTGCCAGTCAGTGTAGCGGTGAACGGGCTGGGCGAGTGTGTTGACTGTCAAGATCCGGCCCATTCGAGGTGAGGTGAGTAGAGTTGGCTATCCGGTATTGGTGATCTCTGGCAGAGCAATCGAGACCCAGTGAAGGTCGATATCAGAGGTCAGATACGCATCAAACGTGAGTTGAATTTCAGCAGCAGCTCGAGTCGAGCAGTTCGTTCACATATGTAGAATGCCTAGAAACGAGATCGAAGCTATCCAAAGCAGGGCAATTCGGGATTTTTTTGTTGCCTGGAATTGATTGTCGATCATGAACTCCAACGGGGATGAATTGAGAGCACAACCTACTTGATCCTGCGGTCCTGTATGAATGAGATGGCAATCCGGGAATCTACGAGAAATAAGCAATATCCAAAGCGTGACAATTCGACTCAAGTAAAGCTACTCTAAAACAATCTCAACATCTCGAGAAAGCAAAAGTATATCCCCAAACCCCAACCAACATCCCTCAGTCCCATGCTCCCCACATCATCCAAAACCTACATACAAACCGTGGGCCATCCCCTCCACCCTCTCATCCCCATCCTTACCCCCGCTGCTCTATCCCCCCTCCCAACTAGTGCCCCACACCACACGCAGCCTGCCCGCGCCAACGCCAACCCTCCCCATCGTCCCCGCTGCCCCAGATCTGCCGATTCCTTATCCATCTGATAACGCAACCGCCGATGAGGCCGTGTTTGCTGTGATCTGGAGAAACGTTGGCGCTGCGGCAGATGCGATGCGTACCGTGAGGAGTGATTGTGAGGGGGTTCAAGGGTTGCTCAATCTGGTTCGGCTTCAAGTTGGGAAAGGGTCCAACTTGGTTGGGAATCCGGATTCAAGGGCTAGGAGCGGGGATGGGGTGGACTATTAGAGGGCGGATCTGCCCCGGGGTTTGCAATGTCCTCGCAGCTGGCATTGTCGTTCGTTCCTGCGTGCTATGGGGGGGGAGACAGGACAATCACTCACTCACTCACTCACTCACTCAACTCACTCACATCCAAAACTCGTCAAGTTCCGCAGCCTCAAACCACCCTCGTCATCCAACGCCCCCCACGGCTACCGGTTTGCCTTCGCCCAAACGACGCTTTCGAAACGGCCTCTTGCCTGTCGCCCCGGAAGTGCTGGATCTGTGGTTTGCGAGCAATCGACGGGCGGGTAAGGTGGGTGGTGTTGGAGCAACGGCATGTCGACCACAATTGAGGCTTCGGGACTGCACTGCCGGGAGACGTTGCAAGTGGGGGGCGTGAGCAGGATACTTTGTTGGAGGTGACGACTCGACTCGACTCGACTCGACTCGACTCGGACGATGATGACGGTGGATGTGACGATGGTGATGGGTGGATTCTAATTTGGTACGGAGGAGTGTGATGAGGGAGGGAGGGAGATGGCGTAGTAGCGAGGAGGGGAGGAATTAGTGACCACCACCACCAGCAACTGAACAGCTTCAACGGTAGGTACCGCCCAGTAAACCCAGGCTCGACTCGACTTTTCCCCCTCTGTAACCAATTCAAGCGACCAACTTCACTTTTTTCCATAAACCTGCACTTCTCATTACGTTACCCCGTCACGACTCAAGCCCGTCAAGATCGTACTTTTCGCAGCAAATCACCAATATTCCCCAGCTCCGGCGCGGCAAAGGCAGTTGACCAAGGCAAGTGAGTCGAGTCGTCGAGTCCCTTCCATCATCTTCCTCCCTCATCGCTCCACTCGGTATGTAACCAAATCCCCCAGCATCACAGCAGCGTGCGGCCGCTTGGATGAGATGAATACAGCAGCAACTTCCGGGACACGAGCACAGCATAATTTGGCATGAGCGGCATTGCTGCCCCATCTCATCCCATCTTCTGGTGTTGATCGGACTTTTTCGTCGTGACGCTTCAGGCAGCGCTGCAGCGGCGGGTGCGGATCCTTGCCAGGACTGTGGAGCGTTCAACTGTGTGTGTAGCCGGGGGCATTCTCCTCGAGGTGAGACTCGGTGGGTGAGTGGACACAACGAACGGTATGGCCTAGCTCGAGGTTAGTAGCAGCTTCTTCACAAACATCATAAACAGGCTTCCCATCGATATGATCCTCCTCAGCTCTCGTTCTCAAAAGTCCATCTTGTCGACCACCTCCAAAACCTCGGTGCCCACAAACCACCACCCACCAAAGCGGCGCTCCCCTGAGAAAAAACGCAACCAGAAAAGCAAGACCTCACCGGCACCCAGTGACGTTTTTAACCCTCCGAACGCCAGATCCCGCCCAATCTTCTCGATCCGCACATCCCTCCCCGCCAAGCCATGCCGAGCGCCAAGGATAGGCTGCGAAAAAGCGAATGAGCCGGAGTGGTTGCCGCTTTGCACTGCTGCAACGCCACCGTTTTTTTCTGCCGATTGGGGTAATTTTCGCTCGATTTGGGAGGGTCGGGTGCTTTTGTGAGAGTTGTCGGCGGAGGTGGTTCCAAGGTGGTGGGAGGGGCTGCTGATTGGAGTTGTTGCGGTGGAGGGGTTTCAATGGGCATGGCTGCCATGTTGTTGGACCCTGAAGATCTCTCCTTTGTGCAGTGTGGCATTTGGAGTGGGAAAGCAGAAAGCGGTGTTTTGGAAGATGGGAAAGCTGGGTGGTGATCGATGGTGGTGGTGAGACAGACAGATGGAGTCGGACTCGATCGATCCGCAAATTCAGGCACTCGTTCGTTTCGTCTGTATCCGGCCATCAACGACAAGCAAGCATCACCTCGTCGCGACGTCGCCCGGGCTCGGCTTCTTCGCTCGCGTCGGGGGCTCGTTACGGACATTCGGAAGCAGCCGTTCCATCCTCGGCCCCTTCCTTGCTCACCTTGTCTTCGTCTTGAGGGGAAAGCCTGCTTCAACTCTTCACCTTTGCCGTTCGCATTACGGAATCATCAAAATGCACCAAACTGGGCGCTGTTGTGAGAACAAGCGAGAAGGTTCTTCACCCCTCCCCGCTCCCCGCTCCCCCTCCCCCTCCTCTTCAAACCCGTTTTTGCCGCTTTGGGTATGGCTGGGTTGCAACCGGTTGCTTACGTTGCCTTGATTTCGCGGTCGTTGGGTGGAGAGTCGTGAGGTCATCGTGCAACGACAAGGCATGCATTTGCAGCTGGGATCCCGAGAGGACTCGGGGACGAGCCGGTCATCATGGAGCTAGATTAATAGATTAGGCCTCGTTCTACATACTTCTTCTTCAGCAAAGGCCATGGTCTCTCAATCTCGAACTCGACCCGACGTTATCCTCAATTGCGGCTCCCACCCACACACACTCTCTCACTCTCTCGTCTTCCAGCGGCACCACATCCACCCGACACGCCGATCCACCGCTCAGAACCAGGGTGCGCGGGAAAACAAGCTTTTGAGCTGCTGCACGAGCGCCCCTTGGCCGGATTGGGGAAAAATGCACGACATGGCCGCTCAGGAACCAAGGTGCGGCGCTGTTTTTACTTGGGAGGAACGGGATCGACTTTGCACTGCACTGCGCTGTACTTCGTTCTTCGTAACGTGGGTAGAGCCAGGCCAGGGCGGTGATTTTCAGGGCAGCTGCACGGGACATTGATCAGCGCCGCGAGGATTGACTGGTTCGTACGTGCGGAGGAAGAGATCTCGAGCGAGACGGATAGGAATGCGCAAATGCATGGAGCTTACTACTTGACAACTTAGAGGAGTAAAGAGCCACACTCTTGGACAGTACAAAAGCAGTGAAGCACATAACATACCTACTTAGGTACGTAAAAGATCTAGATAGATAGCTCGATGCAGCAATCGTACATAGACTCGAAAGAAATGTATCTAAGTACATAGTACAAGCTCCAGAACGAAAATTGCAGCCCTAGTTAGACGAATTCGCCACAACCTGTGTATGAAGACGTTGACAGGCACATCTCCATCCATACCAACCTGACATCCATCTCGAACCGAGCTCCCTGTACACATGTAATTGTATGTACTTAGTCGCACAAAGAAATGTAAGCCATCCTTCCTTCCCAGCGATCCTGCCACTGCTGTCGCCATCTCCCTCCCGTTGAACCCTGCATATGTAACCCTACACAAGGGGTACGCAAAAATGGATTTCGCCCAGCCAGCAGGACGCCACACTCCCCGATCCTCAAACCCACCAGACTCCCCCGCCAGATCGCACCGTGCTCAGCACCACCTAGATACCCAGCATAATCCCCGATCAACCCACGCTGCGGCTAATAGACGAGTGCGCTGCTGGGGATCGGGGTTTTGGGAGGGTATCGTTTGCTGCGGGTGCGGTGGGGTGGATGTAAGTTGCGTTGCAATTGATGAGGAGGGGAGAGGGAGATGCGAGGATGGTACGACTGTGGCGATGCAGTGCTTATGTATGCACAATTCATCCATGAGTTCGAAGTCTCGAGATCACGACGAAGCGTGATCGTGATCGTGATGTACGTAAGCCGAGCGCCAACGATTTCTTGTAGTCACGGACGAAGGGTCACGAGGAATGATTGAGGGACGATAGGTAGAGAGATTGCCCAAAGAGTAAGCTTAATTCTACTTAATTTGGCCTAATTACGACGTGTGTTTGCGAGGTTTCCGGGCGTAGTTGACGTACAGGGTCCGGATACGGACGAATAAGCCTCGTAGAGGCAACTGTAAGAAAACTAAGCCCGTACGAGCTAAGCCCAA
>ML119979.1:0-21363 GCA_003788565.2 Ascobolus immersus RN42 | reverse complement strand
TCTTCCTCTGGATCTATAGTGGGCGCCCGTCGCTTTCTGCTACCTGAAAGCTCGGCTGTACCAACCGCGAGCGTCGTTTCGCTTAGTTGCTGAGGCTCCGCTTCGGGCGCGATGGAGAGCTTCAAGGAAGCGGATCGAGTTGTCACTGGCATGTTGGTGGAGATATCTGGTAAACGGTAGGTGGTGAATGGTAGGTAGGTAGGTAGTGAGCGGTAGCTAGGTGTAGGTGGTGATGTTTTGTTGTGGTTGAGGAGTTCCGGACCTGGGAATGCCCCGCACATTTGTAGAACGGTCGACCTTCAACGACAACATAGTGATTGTGCGTTGGCAATATCTCTGGTGAACTGCTCTTTGAAACAGCGCAACGACCTGCACTGATCTTGATTTTGCCTAGCACCCACGTTAGCGCGGTCAACTTTTGAAGATCGCAAGATCGTTTCTGCGCATTGAAGAGGACTCCTTCCCTAACGGACAAAATAATTCCCCTTCTGTCCACGCACGCCCGAATGCTAGCTGAATAAGGCCACTGAGCTTCATGGATTTTCTTTCCGCGTTAGCCTTAGCCACTACTCTCTAGATTCGGCTGTTTTGAAGCTTCTTCCTTGTCTTTGGATCCAAATCGTTAAACGAACGTTACGGCCTTGTGGTAGCGCTAGAACGATCGCTAAAATTTTGATGTTGATTCGGGAGTGGACTAAGCGTTAGTGCCTGAATCTTTGCAGTCTTATTTAGTGCCCCGGGAATAATATGCTTAGTAGCCATTCTGCTGAGTAGAGGACCGGCTTTGGTTGGTGGAGGTGGATATGTGGTAACGGGACGGAGGTGGTGGTGATGGAACTCGGAGGTGGTGGTGACGGACGGGACTCGGAGGTGACAACGGTTGACAAAAGGCCACGCACGCTCGCTCACTCACTGCAACGCTTATTTTAAGCTTACTAATCACCCCAAACGGCGCTTGGTGTTGTGCTGTCCAGTTGGTGTTGAGCTGTCCGGCACCCTCTCCGAGGGGGCTTTTTTTCCAAAGGAATCAAAAAACGACGTTTCGCAGAAACCGCCATTGGGCACGAGTAAGGGGAAAAAACATCTTTATGGCGATGAAACCCAGACAGGTAATTTTGCAGCAGCTTGATAGAATCAGCCGTGTGCTTCCTGTATGTACAGACAAGCGAAAAATCGACAAGATATCTGACAGCAGAAAGACAGTCATAGAAATGACAGAACTCCTCAGCATTTGGACGATCCAGTGCAACTGTAAGTACAGGTAGCAAATTCCTCAAGGCACGACGTAGTGTTTTGCCCGTACGCTGATCTTTGTCGAATATGGACGTAACGGGAGCGGGAACGTCTTTGAAAGCGGGGACTGTTTGCCATGCCCTCTCAAACAATCCTAGTCGATTGTGCTTGTCGAGGAACCTCTCAAGAGCACTTAAGACATGTGTAAGCATACCCTCGTAGATCGTATGGAGGATATCCGGCTTCCAAACATTTTGCAGTTTGGCGCATCCTGTTTTCCAAAGTGCATCTCCTTTGGAAGCATTTCCCGTACGTCGAAGTAATGTTCCATCATTTTGATGTCCTGCTCCAACTTTTTTTTCTCTTTCTTCAACATCGTTACGGTTTTCGATCTCGAGTTTTTGTTTGGACCAATATCGTCAATTATTTTGCGTAACCGCTGCTTGGAGTCCGCAAGAGTTATCCATTTCCTCTCATACAAATCGCTGTCTCGCAAGGGACCGATAACCTCATCACCAAGCTGAACTTTGTTCACTTCACACAGACAACACCCGTGTGCTTTGGTGGTGTAGAGTTTGTTGTACTCCTGGAAATTGGCGATCCAAGCTGCCACTTCAGGAAATCCCAAGCGTCTCGTACCGTCCGCACAAAGCACTTGCATGCCAGTCTTGGCAGATTCCTTTATGGGTTCGAAGATGGCGTTGATGACGACCCGAAGAGCTTCGTCTTTGTGATCCTGGTAACGCTGAACCCATTCCGTTCTTGGCCCGTTTTTTGTTTTGTCGTAGGTCCGCATACTGGGAGGTATTGGAATTTGTGCAAGGAGGATCCAGGCGTTGTTGGACGGCTTGTTTCGAATTGACGAAGGAATGTTCCCAATAGAAATGTAAAGAGGCCAAAACTTGTGGCAGCCACTCCCAACGGATAGATGCGTAGTGTCTGAGGCCAGAATTACTGGAATTGGGAAGCCCTCCTGTTTTCCAAATTCATTTTCTATTTCTGCCTTTCATCGGGTTAGTGAATTGATTCATCAGGGTACTTGTAACTCTCATCGACTTACCTGTTTTTCCCACGCCCAATCCGCTGTAAATATCTCTGAAAAAACTCTGACTCCTTTTTCGTTGTATTCTTTTCTAGATTTGAAGACCAGGTGGTCACGGAAAGCGGGCTGTTTGAAGTAATGCTTCAATACAGTAGTCATGTCTCTGTAGTAGAATTTTGCATTTCTCTTACTTTTGTTCGCCCAAAACCGAACAGAGGACGACAACCAACTTTGCTTCCCAAAGTCCGGTTCTAAAGCGTCCACTTTTTCCCTTAACTTATACACTGAAGTTATCGTAGTTCGGTAGTTGCTCCCTTGCTGTTGGAGGATCCCAGAGTTCCCGCCAGTGGTTATCATGTCGTTGGAAGCATTTCCTTTCAAAAGCCAGCTGCTGACCTTCCAATCAAAGGGAGTATCGAAAGGAGCGAAAGGATTCTTAGTCCGGAAAAAAAGCACACCCTCTGAACTAGGTGTAGTCGAAAGGGGAGTACCGGCAGTAGAATGTTCTTCAACTCTCGTTACTTCAAAATCGTTGGGTTCGCCGTCGCTGGAAGGCGAGTGCAAAGTCGGATCTTCATCGTCTGGTCGGTGTAAACTAGTGACAGGCTGAATACCCTGCACTGTCCTCATCGCCGGGTAGGTCTCGGCATCAGGACCGCCAAACTGCAGCTCGCGTTCGATTTCTTCTTGTAATGCAATTTCTTCTTTTCTTTTGGCGATTTCGTTGGTTTCAAACAACTGGTCTGTACGGAAGTTCGCAATTGCACCTAGCGCGTTGTAAACCATTTCTCTATCATCGCCAAAATGATTAGATCTCTGAGTTCTTTCATCCACAGTTTTGCCTGCTGCAATGAGTTGAGATGTCTGTTCAAATTCTTTTGGGTGCCGATCTTGCATATGCTTGATGTACTTGTTGGTGCTTCGGAAAACTGTTACCAAACGTTTCTTTTGGCATTTTGGATCGTGACATTGGATTATCGTGCCGTCATTTGGAAGGGGTGTTGAGTTTGGGTCCCTTCTGTAACGAGGATTCATCAGACCAGAACCAACGTTTGGTAGCCACTGGAAGTAAGCCATTCGGTGCGCGTCCTGCAAGGGAGTTAAGCCGTGTCAATTCTAAGCTTGATAAGTATGAAATTGTAAATTTAGTTTGGAATGCATTCGTACCTGATGCTTCGGTGCAGGTTTCAACTGTCAGGGCCGTTGGATCTTGCAGTGTTCACGATCTTTGAAATCTTGATCGGTCAAAAATATATTTCCGGAAATTTCATGAGGTGCTGCGTCTGTGTGTTTCTAACCTTTCTGGCTTAGAGTGAAACACGCACCACCAAACTTCCATGTGTTCTGGAAAACCGAAATTGAAATCAAAATACATTCTCACACTGCAATCCAGCATCTCCGTTATCTTTGGAATCATGCAAATAAAGCAAACATTGCCTCAGCTAACGTCATAACGGTCCCCCCTGCGCCCAACGCCTTTTCGCCCAAGTGATTTGGTTTGACGCAGGACGCTTTCGCTTGCATGCTACCCGGGAGCGTTAGACCGCCAAGCGTTTTGAAATCTGTGCAGAACACCAAAATTTTTGAAAGTGGAAAATCAACATCGACGTCGGGATGCTTCACGGACTCAGCATTGAACGGCTCCTTTTTCAACGCATGTTTGCAACACCGAATTCACACTCTCATATTTCAAATTGAGATTCTTTGGAAAGACCGGAAAAAAACACGTCGAATGGATTCGGTTTCGCCAAAACTCAGGAGAATTTGCAACATTCCAAAGGATTCCCCTGGCGCCTCAAGCAATCACCGACCCGCATGTTCCTCAGGATCCGATGTTCAGCATTCCAGACAACAATCGTCCTCCCATGCTCTTTGTACGGCAAACTTAAACCCCTCTCCGTTTGCTCCCCCTTCCAGATTCTCTTTATCACCAGGGCCAGACCGCTAACTCTTCTCTCTCCTTCAAACCTTCTTCACCACCGATCTCGCAACCGTTCTTTCGAATTCTTCATTCCAATCTTCTTGAAACAATCTCGACGAACTCCTTCTCTCATTCCTGCAACACAAAAAACCCCGTCTTTTGCTCAATCAACTCGATAAACCTTCCTCACAACTTGATCGATTTACACCTCACCTCGATAAGCCTCATCAACACCTCGATAAGCCTCATCAACCATGGACGAAGAAGTCGAGAACCACCTCGACAATTTGAACATCGCACAGGAAGAGGATGTAGTGGAAGTCGTCAACCGAAATCTTGCCTCTGCAGAGCAACAAACTGGTGGTAAATGGCCTGCTGGAGAGCAACCTATGTGGATTATTCGACTTCTGCTTGGGATTCCTGGTTCCTCGAGAAAGAAAGCCGGCGATTACAGCTCGAACCCACACTACTACTACCACATCGCACGCAAGAGTTGGGAAAGGATTCCGGGACATTTGCAAGATATCAGAACCGAGGACGATCAATGGAAATTTTTCCGTGCAATCCTCATCAACATACTCCAAAATTTCACACCTGCCGACCACTACATCAAAATCATGAACATGAAGGACAACGACCTCGATGACTTCTTTCGCATCGTTCGACAAGCACCCGCTGGTGAATTCAACCCGGTGAAATGTGACTGGATCAAACGAAGATTGCACGACAAATTCCACAAAGCACATGGCGAAATGATCTCGATCATCTATTCGGTTCTCAAAGACATTCTCCGCATCCTCAAGAACTCCAAGACTGGTCTCCAAAATGTGGGAGTCAACAATTCTGGTCTTTCTCAGAAACGCAAAGTTGCCTGTTATGTGCTGGATGTGAATCACCCAGCGATCAATGCTGAACTCGCTGTAAGTTCCTCTTCGTTAATGCTTTCTACAATTACTAACTCTGTGTGCAGGCCGGCTTGGGTAACGGTGCTCCATATGATCCTGTTATCCATTGGGATTGGCCAATCAACAAGGTTACCGCACCAGCACAGCTCTGAGAGTTCGAGATTAGTGGACGTGTCTCTCTGCGGTCGTTCATGACAGGTATTGCCAGACATAAATTCGCTTTGGGCGTCGGCAAAAATTCTCTTCTGGTTCCTCATCGCCTCTTCCTTTACATCAGCGACCGCTCAGCCACGCAAGAAGAAATGCAGAACTTCGTGGTTGAGATCAAGAACGACTACGATCTCTTCTTCCACCTCAACATGCGTCAAGATGGTCAATGGCCTGATCATCAACGTCTTCTTTTCAAGGTTGTCACTCACGAACTTATCGCCGAACCGGTCTACCAGGATTTCAGGAATCGTTATGCCGCTGCCCTTCAACTGGAGGGTGAAGCTGTTGCCGGAAGAATGTTGGAGCCAGCAAACAATCCCTTCATCAACGAGCGCGCTTCTATTTTTCACCCTTTGGAACGTTACCGCACCTTTGGCAAGTTCTACCGTTTGACGAAGCCAATCCACAAGCAAGACATGGGCACTCATATTCCTTCTGAGAAATGGATCTTCGACATGGGAATGCAGCCGAAAATGATGATGACCCTCAAAGGCAATGAGTTCGAGATTGCGACCAAGACTTCGACGATGTACGAAGTACAAAACCCAGATGGAGATTCCGAGGGAGAAGCAGGGGAATGCCAGCGCAGAAACAATCGATGGAGGGAACAGAAAGAAGAATGGGTTCTCCAGCACACACACAATCGACACTTCAAGCATATGCTCGTCTTCGCCAAAAAGTTGTTCTGCAATCCGATCGAGATCAGGACTGACAGAGGAACAATTTATCTGTCACAGCACACGCATAACCGCAAAGAACTCGAATACCGCTTTCGATACGAATGCCTTGTGCAGGGAGTCAAGCTTTACAACGACAACAAGAATGTTTACCCAGGGACATTCGACCGAGTGACAGAGATCTTCGACAATCCGGATGGTCTTGGTGCAAGGCTTCTCGAATGGGAAGCAACCACTCAGCATGATTACTACAGAGTCATTGAAGCTGATGGAAATCCCGTTGCGCCTTGGGATACATTTCCATATCAGTGTCGATTTCCTGATCCCGGTGCTATTCCTTCGCCGGATCATGTTGAACATCCTTTGGACCGAGCATACCCTGTCCTCCCAAATGAACAACCAGTTCATCATCCTGGCGCCCCTCCTCCTTTTGTTGCCGATGACGGTAATGGTCCTCGTCAAATGCATTACAAGTGGAAGTTCGGCATGCCTGAGATGGACCGACTGTTGAGCAACTACCGTCCAGAGGCTCATCTTGTCCCTATTGGCGAAGGAGTTCACAAATGGGTTCCAGATCAGATTGGTTGTATGGGTTCAAATTTGATCGTGAACGCTGCTCGTCCCTTCGAAACTCCCGACTATTCAAACACGATGACCCACTACGGAAAAGCTTTTCAAATAATCATGGTCAGAGGTCTTGCAGCCGCTCGTCACCGTGTGGAACTTAAAGCAAGAGTTCGAAGAAGACAAATCGCCACACAACTTGCTGCTATCGATCCGCTAGATGTTAATGCTCGATTGGCAATCCAGCAGCCTGGTCCTTATTCCTATAGCATCATCAGACCTCCAACATCACAAAACGGTGTGCTGGTGTGGAACGAACAGAATCCTGAAGAACTCCGACCTGGAAACGTTGCCGACTTGGTTTACCAAGAGTATCGTGAAATGCAACGTCAGTATCGCACGATTCAAGCTGCTCAAGGAGAAAGAGGACCTTACAAGTATCCCATGCCTCGTGCTTTGCAGGACAGAGTCACCACTGCGTTGGCTCCGATGCGCATTCGGGCCAGCGAGTTTGTCAGGGTTAGGGAACACCGCCAGCTGCTCGAAGAAAGAGCTCAAGAGCTCTTCAGACTTTGGCAACGTTGGCATCCAGGACGCAATCCTGCCGATTACGCCCCTCCTGTGTTCGTGTCGAATGTAGCGGAGCCTGTGGTCGTTCCAACTTTCGCTGCTTACAATCCTTTGGGCGGTGCATATACGGCCCATATTCCAGAACTAGGACGCGATGCTCTTCTTTCACTCCAAACCTACGATTCTGGATCTTTTTTCTATGGCGACAGCTCCGGATTCTTTACCTACGGTACCAAGAGAAAAGCCGACATTTTGTCGCCCATTCAATCGATCGTTCCTTCGAAACTTCTCAAATCTATCGGGTTGAACAACAATGCCATCCAGTCGACTCCAAGTTCCATCCAACCAATGACTCAACTCAAAGACTTGGACACCCATTCCAGCAACAAGACCACCACCGTTGGCCACGCAGGGAATCCGGATTCATTGTTTGACAGAGAAGAGCCATCCTCACCACCGAGAAGTCATCTTTTCATTCTGAATGGAGTCGCGGATACTCCTTCAACTTCTCATTCTTTCGATATAGGCCCGCAGTCGGTTCCCTCCCAAATTTTATCCTCTTCTACCAGCTACGACCTCCAACTACTTGAATTCGAACAAGCTTGTCGCGATAGAAATATTCCGACGGAACACAATCCACTTCAACAACTTCAAGAGGCGGTTCAACCAGGACCTGTTTCGAAACCAAAGGATTCTCTTTATGATTCTCAAGCCTCCACTCCGACTTTGTTCAATCGTCAAATCATGTCTGCGTCTGCAGCTAGTGCCGAACGTCAAGACCTTCTTGATACTAGAGTAGAGAAGGAGCGTAAAGAGGAGCGTCAAGCCCTTCCCGAGGAGAGACAGGCGTCGATGGAGGATGAGATGGATGCTGAGGTGGATGCTGAGATGGATGCTGAGGTGGATGCTGAGATGGATTTGCCTTCTGGAACTATGTTTACGGATATGCTGAACTCTGATGATGTCTTTGTTTTCAGTCAGTTTGATTAGGATTGAGTCGGTCGGATTAGGGACGAACATTTGGGTTGATAGGTTTGGGTTGTCATTATTATATTGTTATTATTATTCAGATTTTAGAATAAGCCTCTGCGAAGCTCTATACAATGTTATCTCTATTATTACCCCCTTTGGACCCTTTTTTGAATGCTTCGGTTGGAGATGTGGTGCACTGTTGCTAGTCAAGCCACTAAATTTGAACTATCTTTTTAGCGCTCGAATTTTGCATAAGAGATTTCCCGAGCAGAATCCTCTTTCCCCATCGCAACTCACACCATCTTACAGCCTTTCAAGAATCCCTCCACCATTACACCGATGTCCGACAAATCTTCTAAGAGAAAGCGTGTCTCGAAGAGAGAGCAGCTTGAGAACATGAAGAAGGCGAAAAAGGAAGCAGACCAACAAATTAAAGAGCTGCAGGCAAAGTTAGCGGAAACCCGACAGTCGATGCAAACCACGTCGGCTTCTCCTCTTACGGCTCAAGGGTCTGCTATTGTCGACGGTAAGATGTTGACGTAGATGGTGGTTAGTTGCTGATTACTACAGTAGTTCAAAATCCTCAGGCCTCCCAAGCTTCCACATCCAACGATGAAGGTGAGTCGGACGAGGAGGTGGATGCACGATTCAACCGGGCGGATAAGGACGTACGATGCCTGTTATAAAAGGATGTGGTGGGAGTTGGGCTTGTTTATGCATGCGTTTCCACCCCCCAAGGTGGAGATGGACCATATGATCATGATTTGGAAGGAGGCTCGCGTTAAACTTGATCCTGCTGGGCATTCAGTCGATCCCGCTCATTTGTACAAGAAGAAGTACAAATACATTGCAGCTCGGGTTTGTGCTCTTTCAACGGATGTTCAATTGCTAATCTCATAGCTTACCAAATCCATGGGAAGCAACAGAGCGACAGCCAAACGGCAAGTCAGAAGCTTCGTCGACCGTCATTTCAAACTCTATCCCGAATCAAACAAACCTGAGGACCTACAAAAGGTTAAAGGCCGCGTTAATTACTTGGTGGATGTTGAAGGCGATGTCAAGAGGAGATTTGCCTTAAGTAATCCTGACGTCGAAGAAGTGATTATTCCCAGTTTCCTTTCCATGTCGATGCTAATTCTATCTACAGGGTGCACGAACCGGGATGCGATATATGGTTCCGTGGCTGCCTCAGGCAATACACGATACCTTCTTAAAACCGGGACAGATGTTCTACAGAATGAGGGAGAGTTTTGCAGAAGGCATAAACAGAAATTTTATTTGCATTTTTTTTGCAATGGTCGAGCTCAACATCCGCGAGGTGTCGTCTGGTGAACGAGTGGTCTCATTGAGTAAGAAAGAAAATCTGTTGGCAGGTACGAGACATTTCCCCCTTGAATCGATTTCTCTGACTATTCCTTAGAGCTTTACGGTTATCACTGCGAAGACTACGACACGTTCTTCTCCGAGTCCAAGCGACCGGGTTTTGCTAAAGCGTCCCTTGATTGATTACGCGCCGAGCTTCTAAAGCCGAAATTCCAGAAGAAAGACGCAATTCCCCTCAGCGATTTGGAAGCACCTGACGATGAAGAGTACGAACTGTTAATGAAGGAATTGGAGCTTTTGCGTAATCTGAAAAACGTCCTGGAAAGTGACAAGGAGACAGAGTCGGAAAATGCCGAGGAAGAAGGGGGGGAAGAAGAAGAAGCGGGAGAGGAAGGAGAAGGGGGGGAAGAAGTTGAATAGTAGTTGTATAGTAGCTTTGACAGTGTAGAATAAAGAGCTCTGATTACCTCCGAACTTGCAAATATGTTTTGTAAATATTGCGTCCCTGAGTGGTTTAGAAGCCGATCGCCCAGTTTGCTGCTCCTACTGTGGCAGATCGTGACCACTCGGAGTTTACCAAAGCTCCCGATGGGCTTCCGAACCGAGCAGCGGAAGCAACACGCACTATTCTCACTGCGTGTCACATCTATGGTGTAAATATTGCGAATACCAGATCTGATAGGCGCAGCGCTCTTACTGTTCTCAGTGTTATTACTGTCTTTCACGTTCACGCTGTTTTTACTGTCGAAACCTGGCCCGATATGCACAGCGCTCGCACGGTTGTCATGGATCATACTGCGCATCACTCGAATCGTGTTGATACTGCAATGACCTTGACCAAGTGTCCCGCTATTCGAGAAAATTGTGTTGATTCTCATATTAAACCGGATGTCAATGTTGGAACTGGTACAACAAGCAATGAAGGGTTCACTTCGTTTGTTGTTCGTGTGGTCCTTCACGACAGTACCGGCGCCTTTGCTACCGCCAGTTTGCATACCCATGGTGCTCGTGCAACTATTCGAGAGCTACCTGTTGCGGCTGTGTTTGAAAGCTTTGCATTCCGCGAGGCGTTTCAAAACGATGGGAACGGTAACAACATCCGATTCCTCACGTCGATAGAAATGACCGCCAGGCCGATGGATCACACCAACATGGCGATCTTGAACATCGTTAGTAATCTTCATTTGAGTGAGGGTTGCGATTCGGCTAATGCGGCGCCAGCGCTGCCAGCTGGCACAACGTGACGCCTGTTGCAGCTGCCATCTGCACAAAATGATAGGGACGCCCCGGCTAATAATTCGGCTGGTGGCAACCCCAGCGTCTTGGCATTTTTTCTGATGCGATACGCTTGATCCCAGGTATGGGCAACAGGTGGAGGTTCCGGTGGAGGCACCTCTTTTGCGTGAGACAAGGAAACTTCGTCTGCTGGAGGATTGTCAACTTGTTGATCTGCATTCAGCAGCTGGGGGAGATTCGAGTAGCAGGGCGTCGACTGTTGCCTGTCGAACAGTTGAGACAGATTCAAAGTGTCTGTGCTTGCGAAAAGGGTGTTGGCTGACTGGAGGGGTTGGTCGATGCGGTCGTCTTCGTGCGGGTCAACCTTACGCATCTCGGTTGGATCCCAATCTTGAGCGAGAACGGCGGCAAAGGCTTCTGCCGAAGCATCAACGTACAATCGAAAAGGACGATCGAATCTAGGATGTGCGAGGACTGGAGCGGCGCACAGCCTACGTTTGAGCTCTTCGAACGCCTTCTGGCAATGTTCGTCCCAACCTTGGAGTTTGGCTTTTGAATTGTATTTGCGCTTGGAAGTGTCTGCTCTGGCGTTATCGGGGTGCGTATTCAGAGCGTTGAGTGGAAGGGTGAGTTTAGCAAAATCGGGAATAAACCCTCGATAATAACTGAACATGCCAATCATTCGATGAAGAGCCCCGATCGTCGTTGGCGGCAACAGGTCGGCTATCGTCTGCACCTTCTCGTCCAGCGTGTGTAATCCGTAACGACTGAGCTTGTGACCCAAGATCTTGATCTCGGGTACGGCGAACATACACTTCTTGGTGGAGAAGGTGATGCTAAGCGGATGCCTCCGGGCGCGCAAGTTCGAATCCTGTCCTTGACGCCACTTGTAAGGGCTGGCCTCGATAACGCAGATGAGCAGAAAAGAAAGAGAGACGAGAGATGTATATTGATCGTCACTCCTCGTGAGAACTCCGCAGAATAACTCACAGCCAAGCCACTAGCCTAATCCACCATCTAATCTAATCACCCCTGACACTGCAACAGCGCTTGTACACTCTTATTCCCATGGAAATTCCTCCACTTCTGTTCTTTGACTTCTTGATTTCGCAGCGGACTTGGCGTCACAGTTGTGAGCTGTGACGTGCATGAGGTAACGGAGCTGTGACGTGCATGGCCATGTGACTGACCAACCGGAAAGGGCAGTAAATTATAAGCCAGCCCTTCAAGATCCTTCGAAGCAATTTGGTGGAGGATTTGGGTTGGTGGAATGTCGAAATGAGTATACAAGGGTGGTGGATTGAATTAGTCAGCAGATAGATTTTTTTTTACACGTAATCGGGGCCCACAAACCAGGGACAACCCCTTAACCTGTAACCTGTAAACGGTACTGCGGTGCATGTATTCCAACGGTAGAACGAAACGAAGAACGGATACAATCGCATAATGCTACTCATTCTGTTGCATTACACATCGAACGCTACATAAATCTAGCATTCCAATCTAATCCAGTCCTTCTAGAGTAATTTTCGACAGCAAGCGGAATCGAATTACAGTATTATACTTCCCCTTTCTCTTTCGAAAGCTCACTATTATGGGACAGTCGCCATCTCCTCTTCTATCTCCCCAGGAGGTGAGACGCAATAAGATCAGCTCTAAGATCCGCCGTCAGTTTGAGCTTCGTCGCCCAATGGCACCCCTAGGCAAGTCCGCTCCACCCGCTTCATCCAAGCCATCCACCTCGTTTACTGCTTTCCTGACCGACTTCTCCGGTCGTTCTCTCTGCCACCGCTGTTCTTGCAAAGACTCAAACTGTCCTGACCATTTCTACCAACCAGGAGCTCGTAATAAGAACACCACCGCGCCGGAACCACCGACGGGTCTTCAAAAACTTAGGGAAGCGAGAGAGCGACTTGGAAGGATGAATGGTCCAAATGGGGATGTAATGTCTCCGAAACCTGGCGGATTTACCGAGATGGGGAGATATGCAGCAAGACATAATCACAGCTACAACGACTCGAAGACCGTGGAACCCTCTCCGATAGAGGACCCATTCAAAACGCCTTTACAACCTCAGTTCCAGCCGCACTCACCCCAAGAGCTTAAAGTGCAACACAAACCACGTCCAAGCCGAATAGAGGCAGTCTCTTTCGAACCTCTTGCCCCTCTCCCCCCACAATTTGGGCCCTACGTTGATCCGATGGCAAAAACAAAGCCATTCTCCTACAATCCCACTCCTCCGCTCCCCCCAATGACCCAAGAGGAGAAGGCAAGAGAGAGTGCTCCACATGACTTGGTCCCCGGTGCGACCGCAGCACGGCGTGAAGAACTGTTACGTGTGCAGGAAGAAAAGATGATGGCTGAGGCTATTCGATTATCGAAGGCTGAGTACGAGTGGCAGTATGGTGCCGATCCCGTGGGGAACGAGAAGAACAAGAAGAAAAACGGGAAGGGGGCTATGAAGGAGAAGAAGAAGGGATGGCTGTTTAAATAGATAAGATCTGAAGTTGCCAATTATATGAAAGAATATGAAAGTCGGGTATGGTGTAGGGGCTATCATTTGTGACTCTCAACAGTGCATCTCACTGAGGAGCACCTCACAAGACCCGGGTTCGATTCCCGGTATCCGAATTCGACTGCCAATAGGCTCTTGTTTTGCTACCAGGTCGGGCGTTTAAAGCCTTCATGAATTTGAACAATGAGAGTAACCTTTCTTCAAACTTGTAGCAAAGTCGGGTATGGTGTAGCGGCTAGCATTTGTGGTTTTCAAATAGGAGAACTCCTCACGACCCGGGTTCGATTCCCGGTATCCGAACGAGCAAGACCTTTCTTTTGTGCCGGTGGTTTTCTTGGATGACTCTTCTACGAGCATTTGAATTCATGAACTCTGCCTGATCTTAAGTCAAATTGATGTTGGGCGATGGCGGGATCTACCTCTTTCCACTGACTTAGGACAGCTTTGCTATTTGCTTTTACTTGTCATCTCTTGTTGACACGGTAACTCCTATACAAGCAACACCACATCAACCTCGGGTATGGTGTAGGGGCTATCATTTGTGACTCCACAAGACCCGGGTTCGATTCCCGGTATCCGAAAATGTATTCTCTTTTGCTACCGCCGGCAGCTCCGGAACTGATGCCGGTTTCGAGGCCGAAGCCATCTCTTTTATCTCCGACTGCTGGTACGGTGTGAGGTACGGACCAGGCTCTCATCCTAAGTTTACAGTCATATCGATACATACAAGAGCCAGAAATAGTAGCCATCAGTGTCGGGTATGGTGTAGCGGCTAGCATTTGTGATTTTCATCATGAAGATCTCCCAAGACCTGGGTTCGATTCCCGGTATCCGAAAAGCACTTTCTCTTTTGGTTCCGGTATAGTTTTGCGCTCACCGTTGGCAAGTTCAGGCAGGGTTGGGATGAAGAGAAATGTCATTCCGTCATTTAGGCCCAAGTTGAAATATTACCCACTCGCTTTTAAAGACCGGGCGCCCAGATAATCTGGTTGTTGGGATGAGCGAGATGTTTGCATTCCTGGACATGTTTCCATGGTTCCGGAATCCATTCGCAGCCCTTACTTGTAATGTTAAACCCCTGGGGATATCAGTAATCGGGTATAGTGTAGTGGCTATCATTTGGGACTCTCAAGCAGATATCTCAAGACCCGGGTTCGATCCCCGGTATCCGAAAAGATCCTCTTTTTTGGTGCCGGTGACACTGCTGTTTCGACTCGGGCCAGATCAGTTACCAACTTGAACTGAATAATCTTGCAAGCTGACGACAGTTCTTTCGGGTCGGTCTGTTTTCTGAATCTTGGAGCTGCCCGAATCTTGGAGCTGCCCGTATATGGCCTCCGAATAAGCTTGGAGAGACGCAGTGAATAGAAGTGCTTTGTTTACTCCCGTATCGGCATCGGATATAGTGTAGTGGCTATCATTTGTGACTCTCAATGGGGAATCTCAAGACCCGGGTTCGATCCCCGGTATCCGAAGGCAACAGTTTCCTTTTACTGTCCGCTGTTTGCCTTTTACTTTCGACCTTGTAAGTTCTGATCGTAGCACGGTTCAGTTTAGACAGAATATCAGTAATCGGGTATAGTGTAATGGCTATCATTTGTGACTCTTAAGCTTTCCGAGCACCTCACAAGATCCGGGTTCGATCCCCGGTATCCGAATCGAGTTTACGCTTTTGTTTTCTTTCTTGTGGATTTAACAGTATTGAAAGTTATACAAGTTGTACATTGCGCTGCTGTTCAACAACCTCGGGTATAGTGTAATGGCTATCATTTGTGACTCTCAGGATTGCTGAGCGCCTCACAAGATCCGGGTTCGATCCCCGGTACCCGAAAGCATGTTTCTCTTTTACTCATCTGGTGCGCCTGCTACATTTCTTCAACGATATCTGCTGAACCCTTGGTTCAGAACCCGCTACTGGCCCAAGTTTCAACATCATCGGGTATAGTGTAGTGGCTATCATTTGTGACTCTCATTGAAGAACTCACAAGACCCGGGTTCAATTCCCGGTATCCGAATCAAGATTACCTCTTTTGCATTTTGTTTTATTGCGGGACGCTTGTCGAGCTTGGAGTTTAATGGATTGTCTTGCGAGTTGGAAACCAATGCGTTGCTGTCTGTTTTACAGGGCAAGAGTGTATGGCGGTCGGATGTGCCCAGATAAGGGAGCTTTGAAGGTTAAAACGCGGGTCTCATTGAAGCGTTGCTATACGAAGGATTACAATCCAGGTTTGTGGAATCGGTTGAGAGAATCTTCAAAGCAATCATAACCACTTTTATGATCCCCATTAACCAAGGGTGTCGTGTCATTACCATCGGGGATCTCCCATTCTTCGACTTACAATTCGTTACAATTCAATGCCGAAATCCCACCTCCTTGAATCGAAACGTGAACAACCGACTCATCATGAACAACCTTCTATAAGCTTCCTGCTTTGAATCTTCCTCAACTCAAATTGTCTCGTCCCAGTACGGATAATCAAGCGCCCTCCTCCTCACGCTCGCTCGAGGCTTATAAGACGGCTGTTGTCCCAGGCAACATTAGCCCCATCACCCACCCCAAAATCTGCAGGGTCCTCCACCATCCTCGCCAACAACCTTGAACTCCATCATCATCCAACGACCTCATTTACGCGCATCAATTGAACCCTGGTTCTCTCAACCCTTCTACCGTATCACTCCTCAACTCCTCAAGATAGACCCCCTCGCAATCTTGGCCCATTGGCGATCCATGACGTCACCCCTCCCGATTTTCCTCTCGCCAAAACATCGCGCTCCGCAGATCCTGTTTCCAGGGTTCAACTCCATCACCACCACCATGCCTCAAAACTTCTCCTCCTCATTCCCATCTCCCCCGCTCCACTCTCACGAACCCCACGACTCAATACCATGACGATACCCTACCCCTCACGCCCCGACGACCACGATGAACCACACAGCGAAACCGCCTCCCCCCCTCCCCGCCCTCCGCCCATCACCGAGCCAAAAGCCCACATCGCCGTCAAATCCCACCACCCCGAAGGAACCGAGTCTACGGAGTCCCTCCACCCCGTCGCAGTAGAGGCAATAACCGACCGCGACACCATCATCATCCTCGAGAACGGCTCTCACCTCCCCGGCGTCCCCGTCTCCGACGCCCACGAACTCGAAGACCTCCGCGACCGCGTCCGCTCCCGCAACGAAGACTCCGGTTTCTCCTCTGCCGAGACAGACGGCACGGCCGAATCAGACTCGGTAGAAGAGTCGGCTGTGGAGCTGTCAGACCTGGATGAAATGGCACAGGCGCAACCGGATGTGGTGTTGACGGAGGTGGAGGTGCAGAAGCCGCCCGCGGATACGAATCCAATGTTTCCGCCGCTGCCCATCTGGGGGCCGCCCTCTACGCTGCGGTGGATCCAGTGCCTCATCTTCCGCTTCACCTCCTCCATCCTCTCGTTCGCCTTCCTGCTTGTCATCCTCCTCGGCGCCATCACAGAAGGAATCGGCCCCGTGTCCGTCCGGCTCGCGAAACGGTGTGTCGGGATAGATCCAGATGCGGACCGCCCGTTTATCGCCTACGAGCGCGCTCAAGCCGAGAAGTTAAAGACGGGTGAGGTGGAGGAGGATGCGTTAGTCGACGACCTCGACTACTACGCGCGGCGAGTAGGGCTCCGGATGCGCGAGGAGGAGGTACAGACCGAAGATGGGTTCGTGCTCAAGATCCAGCGAGTAGTAGTCCCCGGCGACTCGCCCGAGAGTTGGGCGCTTCCACGGACAGCCCCAGGTTGGAACGAGACAAAAGACGGAACGAAGAAGAAGCCACGGTATCCAGTCCTGCTGATGCACGGCCTCCTGCAATCAAGTGGTGCTTATTGCGCGAACGAGGAGCGCTCGCTGGCGTTTTACCTCGCGAAATGGTAAGATCCTCGCTGCGCTCGGGGCGAGGGGACATGGCTAACGAACAGGCAGTGGGTACGATGTCTGGCTTGGAAATAATCGCTGCCATTTTACACCCCAACATACGGTACTTGAGCCGTCGGATCCGAGGATGTGGGCTTGGAATATCTGCCAAATGGGCAACCTCGACCTCCCCAGCCTGGTGTCTCACGTGCTGAGCACCACCGGCTTTCCCAAGCTGGGGTACGTCGCGCACAGTCAGGGCACGACGCAGACGTTCATCACGCTCTCGTCGAGCCAGCGCCCGGAGCTCGGCGAAAAACTCTCCATCTTCTGCGCCCTCGCCCCAGCCGTCTACGCCGGCGGCCTAGTCGAGAAACTTTACTTCCGGTTCATGCGCATCATATCCCCGGGCATGTTCCGCGTCTGGTTCGGCATCCACGGATTCATCCCGCTGATGCTCTGGATGCGGGCTCATATGCCGTGGAAGATCTACGGCGACCTGGGCTACGCGGTGTTTTGGTTCCTCTTCGGGTGGAGCGATACGAGGTGGGATCGGACGAGTAGGAGGAGGCTGTTTGTGTTTAGTCCGACGCTGGTGAGTGCGGAGAGTATGAGGTGGTGGCTGGGGCGGGAGTGTTTTGCTACGAAGAAATGTATTCTGGGGACGAGCCATCATGACTTGGATCCTATGGAGGACGAGGCATGGAGGAAAGAGAAGGAGGGGAGGGGGGAGACGCCGGGCGCGGAGACGGATCCGAAGAAGAGGGCGAGTTACTTTTCGACTACGGCACGGCCGGCTACGCCGACGCCGCCGTCAAGTCCGGGGGGGGACGTGCCGTGGTTTCCGAAGCAGTTTCCGCCGCTGGCGATGTGGGTTGCGGGGAGTGATACGCTTGTCAATGGCTTTGCGTTGCTGGATCGGTTTAAGAAGGGGAGGGAACCGAATGTTGAGGTTGTGAGGGGGGATGTTATTCCGGAGTATGAACATCTTGATGTGTTGTGGGCGGTGGATGCGATTGATAAGGTGGGGAGGGGGGTGGCGGAGTTGGTGTGGAAGACGGGGGAGGAGGAGAGGGAGGGGGGGGGGGTTAGGGGGTTGGATTGGGGGTATTTGGGGGGGTTTGCGAGGATGGAGGGGGGGCAGGATGTGGGGATGAAGGTGGGGTCGAAGACGAAGGTGAAGGGGGAGTAGAGGATGGGTGACGGATAGATGGTGTGGAGGATACCCGGTTAGGAGTTGCTGTGTGGAGGTAGATGTGGTTGGGGGTGTTTAGATTTGTAGAGTTGTGTTATACCCTGATACCTTCCCTTTTATTTCCTTTTTTGTTTGTTCTATAAAAAAATGTATCTATCGTTCTCCATTCGCATCCCCCTTCCCCATTCGCCGTGGCTCTTCCCCGCGGAGTTAACTCGCGAGTTGCAAGAGTATTTACTTCCTGGTCGCAGTTACCGCTCACCTCGGTGTGACACCCAGCTTAGAATCAGCATAAAACCAGCAACCTCACCGTCTTCATCCTCCATCTAGGAACATCGACTCGTCCCACAGTTTGTGGCAGAGGAAAGCTTGGTACGTATAGAAGCAATGGCTACCTCAAAGCACGAGAAAACGCCACCATCTACCACCTTCAGCCGGTAACCTGGCTGTCACGTTTACATACAGAGTCGATAGTATACAAGACAGGTTACGTATAGAAGTAACAGCAATTACACATAACAAGTCAAGATATCCGACGCTACAATACGAGACAAACTCCACCTTCCGGCACCTTAATTGGGCTTCGTGACGCCTGACGTTTGCATCTTCAATCCTCGATGCACCATCCACGCATAGGACTTAGCAAGTGTCCGACGATACATTACGAGAAAACTCTACCGTCTACCACCTTCAGCCGGTAACCTGCCTCTTACGTTTCCATACGACGATGCAAGACAAGTTCACGTATAGAAGTAACAGCAATTACACATAACAGCTTGAAGTCAATATCCGACGCTACAATACGAGAAACCTCCACCTTCAGCCCTTAACTGAGATTCTTGACGCTGACGTTTACATCTTCAACCCTCGGTCAAACATCCGATCGACGCAAAAGTACTTAGCAAGTATCCGACGATACAATACGAGAAACCTCCACCCTCCGTCACCGTCCAAGCCTACTAGGAAGGGTAACATATATCTCACGTTTACATTCTTCACCAAGATAGATTCACGGATAGAAGTAAAGCCAACCGGAGAACATGATCGCATTCACACGGGTCTTGCGCCTTCCTAGAAACTGTGGCCCATCAAGTTTGCATATGAATGCGTTGAGACTCGGATTGAGGGATCTAGTACTTATAGGAGTAAACTTGAAGCCTGCCTTATCAAACGTTTACGAGCTTGTATGTACGAGTCTATCACCTTCCTCTGCAGTGGCGACGCTCGGGGTGGATTTACGCATAGAAGTACCAAAGCCGACCGTATAGAACGAGAAATTGAACTCCACCTCAGGCTTCAGCACCCTTACTTGGGATTCCTGATGATGCTTGACGTTTGCATCTTTGACGATCGATCCACTTTCACGCATACTTAGGACTTAGCAAAGTAAAGCTGTCCGGCCGCACAGAACGAGAAAACTCCAACCAGGGTGGCAGAGATTGGGAAGTTGGCTCTTCACGGTTAACATACGACGATGCAAGCTAGTAGACAGATTCACGTATAGAAGTCAAGCAGACCGTGCCAAACGAATTCGTACGAGTCTGTTGTATTTCATGGAAATTAACTGTGGCTCGTCACGTCTACATCCATTGATCCAAAATATATCACGTATAGAAGTAAAGTCGCCATACAGAGCAAAAGCATACGAGTTTGTCGCCCTTCCAGAATACCATGGCTGCACCTCACGTTTGCATTCTCTGCCCCAGCTGCAGCCACGCATAGTAGAAGGAAAGTGTCAGAGAGATGGAACAACAGTGTATTGAGTGGGGACTATGGACAGCTATATATGGGAAGGAGGAGGGTCCGAAGGGTCCGGGGATGGTCCGGAGCCGGAGCTGCCGAGAGTGGGAGCGTACTTCCGACACTTCCCCTCGCGAACACAATCGGGATCCAGCTCACTAACCAACTATCCTACTGTAAAGAACCCACACTCAATAGAGAAAAAAAAAATGTATGTGCTAAGAGGGACCATTCAGTCTTTAAAGAGCGTAGGAAAACCTCCCAACCCATCTTGTGGGGTGGAGGAGAAACCTACGTCACCTCAGTTTATATGGGTATGAAGGCCCATTGCTGTGCTGTGCTGCCAGTGCTTTTCCTTAGGTAGTGCCTTGGTCATAATGTCTGCAATCATGGCAGCCGTGTGTAGATATTTTACCTCAAGTACCTCACGATTGACTGCATCTCTAACGAAGTGGTATCGGATTGAGATATGCTTAGTGCGTTCATGAAAGCGAGGTTGTTCCGCTAGTTGAACAGCACCAGTGTTGTCCATGAAGAGTAATTGTGGGGGGACACCAAGCTGATCTTTAATTTCTTCCAGGTGGTCAGGAGCCATATGACCACAATTACGACATGTGATAATAGTGCCTAAGATTGGCTTGAGACGTTTCTGTAAGGCAAGGTCGGCATATAGGCTGCGAACCCAAGCTGCTTCCTTGGTTGCTTCTGAGGCGCCAATGTACTCTGCTTCTACAGTAGAGAAGGCAACAAGTGGTTGCTTCCGTGCTTTCCAGGTAATCGTACCACCAGAAAGTAAGAATACGTATCCAGAAGTTGATTTACGATCATCGATGTTCCCAGCAAAGTCTGAATCAGAGTAGCCAATGGGTGGTTCATCAGAGTTATGGAGGCCGTTATAGGTAATACCAATATCAGGTGTAAATTGCAGATATCTTAGGACATGCTTTGCTGCTGCCTCATGTTGTGCGGTTGGGGATGCATTGTAGCGGCTTAATGCAGCGACAGAGAAAGCAATATCTGGTCTTGTACCGAGCATGATCCACATCAGGCTACCAATAATTGACTGGTAGATGCGGATGGACTCTACTGGTAGCACTTCCTCTTGTGACCTTGCTGCTTGGAGAGTGGACGTGGGCAATGGTGTGGAAACACCGTGTGACTGATTCATTTGTGTACGCAGCAGTAGGTCTTTGATCCTTTTAGACTGCTTAATCGTAATCCGGCGAAGTTTGCGGTTTCGTATGATTTCTATACCAAGAAACTGCTTAGCTTCCCCTAAATCAGTCATACGGTACTTCTGATGCAGAAGGTGCTTGTAGTGACTGATTTGAGCAGATGAGGATGAAAAGAGCAGTAGATCATCAACATAGAGAAGTAACATGAC